>PVKY010015718.1:0-10072 GCA_004027775.1 Bradypus variegatus | reverse complement strand
AATGACCTGTCTTCCAGTTCACTGATCCTTTCTTCTGCCTGTTCAAATCTACTGTTGTGTCCTTCCATTGTGTTTTTCATCTCCTCCATTGTGGCCTTCATTCCCATGAGTTCTGCCATTTGTTTTTTTAAGTTTATGAATTCTTCTTTATGGTCATCCAGTGTCTTCTTTATATCCTTCAGCTCTTTTTCTATATCTTCCTTCATTTCACTGAATTTATTTAGCATTTGTTGCCTCAACTCCTTTATCTCAGTTAAGCTATTAGTTTGTTCCTTTGGCTGGTCCATATTTTCGTGTTTCCTGGTATGGCTTGTTATCTTAAGTTGTCTAGGCATGTGATTTTCTTGATTAGTTTATTTTGGAGCTCTTGCCTCTGTTATTCAATTCAACTTATTCTCAACCTCTAACTTAGGTTCTATTTAGTTGATCAAAATTTTTCCCCTCTTGTATTTTCTGTTCCTTGCTTTGCCTCTATGTAGCCTTTTTGTGAATGGGTCTCCTTAGATATGGTCGACCCCAGTCAGATTTTCCCAGTCTAATGAGGCCTGGGTCTCATTGGGAGTGTGTGGAATTTTCCTGATAATGAGACCTTCCTATGAGGCCTTTAGAATTGGTGCTTTTCCTCTCCAGTGCAGCAGGTGGTGCTTGCCAGCCTGTAGCTCCCCCACCAGTGTAAGTAGGTGTGGAGATTTTAGTTCTCCTGGTGACTCTGATCCTTTCACGGGTGTGGCTGACTGAAGCAGGACTCTGAATTCCAGCCCCTGGGGTGTGACTTCCCAGGAGGAGGACTGCCAGTTGAGCCGGACCTCCCTCCACTCTGCCAATACTCAGAACTCCAATTGTCTCTCAAGAGCACTATTTCCTAATCCCCTCTCCTCTTTGGGTCCTCTCCAGCTAGATTCTGTGGTCAGCCTGAGTTGCCAATTAAAGATAGGGGTGGAGACTTTCAGTAGTGAATACGGATCTCTAAGATGCTCTGGGTAGTCTGTCTCCCTCCAAGCCCAGCCCAGTCCCTCAACCTGGGCTTCCTGATAGAAAACAACCACATCTGTTACTTTTAAATTAAAAAAAAAAAAACATAAAAAAAGGAGTCACTTTTAAAGGTCTTTCTCCAAACTGGGAACTCTGTGACTGTAAGAATAGAACAATTAAAGATACACCTTAGGCTATTGTCTGATAAGTACTCTCCAGCAGCTTCACTTCCACCCCTGCCGAGGGCTATTGAAATGCAAAAGACAAGGAATCAGTGAGAAGCCAGAAGGGACAAAATGTAGGAGAAAAAAAAATGGCTTTTATGGAGTCTGGGAATGGGTGCCCGCTTTTAGGTCCCCCCTCTTCTCAGAGCCCAGCCCTTCTCCAGCACCCCCAGCTCCCAAAATCAGTCAATTAATTGGTAGTTAATTCTGCTGCGGAGGCTGGGGTGATCCCTTCCTCTTGCCCCCAGCAGACTGCTGGTTTTTTGGTTTTGTTTCTTCCTTACCCCTTTTCAGGGAGTCAGCAGCAAAACAGTCTGGGACATCTGGGTGGGGAGGGGCACCAGACCTCTGGTACGGGGAACTTTCAATGTTCGCTGCCATCTCAGCTTCTCCTCCAATTCCAAAATTGCATCCGATGTGTGGCTGGTTACTGGACTCCCCGAAAACACTGTTTCATATAGTTCTTGGGTAGTTCCCAGCTCCTCTAGGCTCCGTCCCCGGCGGCCGTGGCGGCGGCGGCTCCTCAGCGGGGCTCCGGCAGCGCAGGCGGTGCGGGCCCGGCGGTGGCGGCGACCACCCGAAAGCCTCGGGGGTGCTCAGGTGGTGAGCGCCCGCTCAACTCCGGGACCACGGTCTCAGGTCCCGCCGCGGGCGGTGGCGGTGGCTCAGGCGGCGGTGCCAGCTGCCTTCTTTTTAAAAGCAGTGCCTAAATATAGATCTGTCATTTAGTTTTTATCCCCATCTCTCTACTCATCCATCCATACACTAGATTAAGAGGGTGTGATCTACAAGGTTTTCACAATCACGCTATCAGCCCTTGCAATCTACATTATTATAGAATCATCTTCAAGAGTCCAGACTGCTGGGTTGGAGTTTGGTAGTTTCAGGTTTTTACTTCTAGCCATTGCAATACATTAAAACCTCAGAGGTGTTTTCTATATAGTGCATAAGAATGTCCACCAGAGTGACCTCTCGACTCCATTTGCGATCTCTCAGCCACCGACTCTATTACATCTCATTTTGCATCCCCCTTTTGTTCAAGAAGATATTCTCAGTCCCACGATGCTGGGTCACGATTCATCCCTGGGATTCGTATCCTGCATTGCCAGGGATGTTCACACCCCTGGGCATCGGGTCCCACGTAGGGGGGAGCGCAGTGAGTTTACCTGTCAAGGTGGCTCAGTTAGAGAGAGGGCCACATCTGAGCAACAAAGAGGCACTCAGGGGGAGACTCTTAGGCACAGCTACACGCAAGTTTATCCTCTCCTCTGCAGCATCAAGCCACATAAGGGCAAGTCCCATGATCGGGGGCTCAGCACATCAAACCGCCAGTCCCAATGTTTGTGACAACATCAACACCAATCCAGGTGAGGAAGTCCAACACATCTGCACCTTCCCCCAGCTCTTCGGGGTTCGGTGGGGGGGGAGGCTGCAAATATATGTTTTATTATCTGCCCAAATTGCTTTGGAATGTGTTACTGTTTCACTTTAGCCTATACTAACCGAGCTTATCTCACTTCATATTCAAAATTCCATGTAATTGTGGTGTTTGAACCAACTGACTGTAGAGTTGTACTATTTAGAAAATATAGTTCCTGTAGCAAATAGACAACTCTTCCCTTGGTCTCATATGGAAGTTGAAGTTTTAAAACACAGCCAGTTTTGACCTTTACCCTTTGGCCCAGTTTGCCCTGTTCTTAACCAGACCTGCTTCATTCATGTCACTAATTGAAGTCTGGGCTCTTTTTCAGCTTTTTTTTTTTTTCTTTTAAACAGTAGCTGTGTGCACTAATACTGACATTCATATCTGCTGAGCTCTAGCTCTGAGTTTCAGGTGTCTCAGAGATACGCATTGTTCCAGAGACCAATCAGGTTATACACCAAGGGATCAGCATCTCAGAGTTTAGAGATAGGCATTACAATTCAGGAATAGAGCTACCTGTTGAAAGAGCTTGCAATCTAGGGTCTATAACAATAATTGTGTCCATGTTAGGCTATGTTCTAAGATTCAATTCTGAGTTTATACATTGTAGTTACTCCATATCGGTGAGGCATTAAAGTGTTTGCCTTTATTTCTGGTGTACTTCACTCAAATACTGTGTACAGGATCCATTCACTTCATTGTGTGTCGCACATCTTCATTCCTTCTCATAGTTGCTCAATGTTCCACTGTATGTGTACACCACAGTACACCATTCCGTTCTTCAGTCAATGTACCCTTAGGTCACCTCCACCCTTCGCAAATCATGATTGCTGCCTCCATGAACACGTTTGCAAATGTCCATTCATGTCTCTGCTCTCAGATCTTCAAATGACATACCCCATAATGAGGGTGCAAGACTGCATGGTCCCCACATACTTAACTTTTTTGGAACAACTACACTGACCTTCAGAAAGGCTACACCATTCCACCTGCTTATCAACAGCAGATAGGTACATCCCTCTCTCCATGTTTTTTCCAACACTTTTACTCCTATATATATATTTTCCTATAGTTTTATAGAGTTATATTCACATACCATACATTTATCCACAGTGTACAATCAGTTGTTCATGGTATCATCATAAAGTTGTACATTTATCACCACAATCAGCACGTGAACATATTGATTAAATGTTCGCTGTGATCTCGGCTTTTCCTCCAATTCCAAACTTGCATCCGATGTGTGACTGGTTACTGGACACCCCGAAAACACTGTTTCATATAGTTCTTGGGTAGTTGCCAGCGGGTCACGGTCGCAACAAGCACGTCACGCTGAAAACTGCGACGGCGAGAGCAGGCGCACCCCTCTGACCCTCGACTACAACTGCGCAAGGTAACGCACTTGCTTTCAAAGATTCGCGGCACATTGAAAACCTCACACCCTTTTCTCCCCTTTGTGTTACTGGTCCATTTCCTCTTTTAATGATGTTTTTTATTAGATTATAGGAAAGAGAAGCTACAGTGCTTTTTCAAGGATAGAATGTTTGCCAGTAACCATAAGGGAGTCATTTTGGATTATCCTTTGCTTGATTTCATTCTTTAAGATGTGGTAGGGAGATTATACCTTGGGAAACTTAACTACATCTTATAGAGTTTTCTACATGCAGTAGAAATTTGAGACACATTTTGATTGCCATTTCCAGAGAGTAGCAAAGCAAAGTAAATTAAGTGAGGAAAAAGTCAACTCAATATTTTATTGTTGCTGTTAAGGTACTTAAGAAATGAAGAAACTGAAGACCTGTCTTAATAATGCATGAGGTTTTTGTGAGGAAGTGGCAGCACTTTAATGTAGATAAGAGTTATATTGTAGGACTAACTTTTATATCTGGCTCTTTGTCCTTTTATTTGGGTGAAAAAGAATATAAGTGGGGCTGTGAGAAGCTGAAAATGAACTATTTCTCTAGTGCTTGATTAGAATTGCCCTATGCTTTGATATGATACATATACAGATATCTTCTTAGCTTTTGTGAATATTCATAGGACTTAACCTGCTCAAGAAATAGGGCATGCTGATCTCAGCCCATGTCATGTCAGAGTCCTTCCTGGACCATCCTCATATTTCCTCTCTACCACTCATTATAAGTCTTCCATATGTGTCTGATTTGAAGGAAGGAAAATATCTGCCTTTCTTTCTCATAAAATGCTCAAGCTCTGTTAAATTCAGAGGATTGACTTCAGAATGGAAGCTGATGTTCCTGTTAGTTTGTGGTAAATGATGTTTTGAACTCCTCGTTCAGTAGTTGAGTCTCATGATCTAGACACAGGTTCTTATTTTAACTCCTTTCTCTGTTTCTTTTCCTCTTTTTTTACTTTGAAGAAGAGACTACAATAAAAAATACCATTGACCACCCAATTCCTAATTTTCCAATTCATAAAATGTTTCTGAAATTAAACTTCCCACCAAATCTGTGACTCTCCCATGGAATAGTAAGTAGTATGGCCTTAAAGTATATGATTTTACTTTTTAGAAAATATCTTTAAGTGATTTCTGCTAGCTATTTCTTGAATAGATGAAATTGGCAGAACATGCTTGTGAATTATCTTTGTCTAGAATCCAAAACAAACCCATTCATACTTAATATTCATATTAGAACTGGTAATGCATGTTAAGGAATACAGGTGATAGGTAATACTTGTTCAATAAATTTGGGGGGATAAATATTGTATATATAAATCATAAAAAGACAATTTAATTTTTGTTTATTTTATGTTTAAAAGGAAAATCAGACTGTGAAGTGGGAAGGAAGTAATAAGCAAGACATGATCCCTGGTCTATGGACCCAATAGATGCATAATGCCCATGATTAATGTTAAAAATACCACCTTTAAAATCAGGTGAAAAAACAGTTTGATCACAAACCATTTATTGATTTTAAAATTAAAAAAAAATAATAAAAATAAGCTCACCTTAATTAACCATGAAACCAAGTTATGAATCCCACTGATTAGCTCCCTGGAATATGGGAGGGAAAGGGAGAAACTCAGTAGCCAGAAGAGTCTCCACATAAGGACATGGAGATGCTAAACAGATAAACAGAATGGGTCTTTAGTCTAAAACCAAAAGCCAATGGTATGCAGCAGTTGTTTTCTCAGCTCTGGGAACCAAACAACACAACATGGCCATCTTCCTGGTATATAAATTCTTTCCAAAAGCTAGTGTCTAAATTTCACATCTCTTTATCCCAACCACTGCTTTTCCCTAAGGAATTATATCTTCTTATTTTATTTGATGAGATCTTTAGATCCTTGTTTCTACCTTGAAAAATTAAACTTAGATTTTTTAAACACATGTTATGATTTGTTGGCATACACGTAAATGAGTTACACACATCTTTAAAGGAAGAAATCCTCTCTACTTGGGTCGACTTGTTTTTCCCAGTCAGATTTCAAGTTTGTCCCTGTTATTCTGCAATTGCTGTTCAAATCCCAGTCTTGCCTTGAATTTATGATCAATTTAACCACAAACTTAAATATTGAGCATCAGGGCACAAATTAAGTTTATCTTTTCTTCTCAGTTAATTTGCCTCTCCAACCTTCTGCTGTTACTCTTGCAGTCACCTGGGCTTGAAATTTGAGAATCCTCATGAACAGATCATTCTTTATAATATCTTAATTTTCTATTGAATATTTTATCTCTGTTAAATATCAGATTTATCTTTCTCTGTTTCTCACCAATAACAATTTTGTCTTGTCCATCCTCATTTCCTATATATACATACCAACAATTATTTATCTCATCTCCCTAACCTCTCCCTCCTTCAATCTGTCCTGAATACATATTCTGGATTAATAATCCTAACCAAATTTTCTTGTAATTTTTCTTTCCAAAATCCTACAGAAGCTATTTTTTTGCCTTTTGAATGAAATCAATTCATGTTTACTTACAGTGAATAATCGCTCTCTGTTTAGATAGACCTTTAGAGTTCTTGAAGTGTTTTAAAAACCCATTTCTTATTTTTACCTTCCCTGAGTACATAGTATTAATCCTCTTTTAAGAAAGAAATCTGCTTTCAGGTTCCCCCACACCTATTCCCATATTTCTCTTCCCGCTAGAATGCCATCCTCTCTGTCTTTTGTTTATCCCAGGGCAGCACTTCCTCAAGAAGCCATGTCAAATGCACCTCCTCAGTGAAGGTTTTTCTTCCTGTCCTCTATAGGTAGCATTCTTCTGTCCTCTTTACGAGTTGGTCGTATTTTCTCAAAAAAATATTGAATTTGACTAAAAGGGCTGTTTCTTTGAAGAAACACCAGTTCTTTAAGCTTCTATTTTATTTAGGAATTCCCTCATTCCTTTCTTGATGTGTGGCTTTCTGGGAATTCTTTACAGGCTATTCTAATTGTCAATTTGGGCTAAGGAATTGGAGACAAAGTATGCCTTTGCTCAAGGAGACAATGAGAGCAACTCTAACCCGTCGTGGTGAGCTACGTATATTGTACGATATATGTAAGACAGCACTTTCTAGAGACACCATACATCCAGTAAAAAAGGAGTTTATTTTGGGCACACTATTCACGGTTTCAATGCAGCATTTAAGCATTTCCCTCAGTTTACTGTTAAATCAAAAGGTTGTATTTTAACTCTTTTATGTATTCAGAATCTAAACCTGTTAAGTAAGTGACACATTAGCATTTCAGTTCATCATAATACTAAATTTGATGTAACAATTTTATGTGTCAAAGTAATTTTACTCCAATATACTTTTTCCATGTAACAAGTTAGGTAGTTTTATTTCTATTCTAAAGTAATGGAGTTTGAAATTCAGACATCATTTTATCCTAAAGCAATATGATGAAATAGTGGTGGTGTCTAATATTATAGGAATTCTGAGCTTAGCAACAGTCATGACGAGGCCCTCCTTGCCTTGAGAGCAAGGGAAGAAGTTTTGGAAATGTGCAGTATATTTGGTAAAAGGTAATGAAGCAGAAGGTTCAGCTCATCTGGAGTTTAATATAAACTACCTGCTAGTAGCTTGACAGAGAGAAAAAGGGATGGCTTCAAAAAAATGACTCTTGTCCTCTGCTTTACTTCAAGCCTGATGTTTTCCAAAGATGGAAGTAAAGAGAATGATTTTTAACAAGGTAAAGGGAGGCAACTTTCCTTTTAGAAATCAGCATGCATTAAGACGCTCATGGTGTTAGTAATTTTGCCTCTGCCCCTACTTTCATCAACCTGGATGTTGTAATTAGGAATTAAAACTCCAGCAGAAACCTTCTGCTTAATTTTGTGTTGATTGTCTCTTAGTTACATTGTAAAAACACATTGTGCGTCAGAAGCCAAGAAATATAATGTAGTGAGTCAAGTTCCACTTTTTGTACGACTGTTTTAGATTCCCTTCAAGTTCAATATGCAACCAGATAGATTACATGCAGAGTATGATAAAGTTGATTGATTGAGTAGCATGCCAGGACCTGAAGGGTCATATTTTCACCTTGATTCATTGGAATTAGGTAGACGCACAATTTAAGTGATTTCAGTGAAATCATGATGAAATGCTAAAAGTGTTACCTTGGACATTTTTAATAGCAGTAAAACATTACTCATTCTCACTTTTCCACAATTATTTGTGGCATTTTATTATAGATTTTTTAGAATTTATGGATTCATCAACTCAATGAGGAGGTTCTTTTAAGTTAAAAAGGAAACCAAAGTGAAGATTTTAGTTTTCTTTAAAAAAATGGAGAATTGTTTATTAAATAACTGGTTTGAAAAGGTAACTAATTTAAGAATGACTTAATCCAGATGAGAGAGGTGTTTTTAAAAGAAAAACACTAAATATTCCTATTTAATATTATAAATTATGATGCTATCTTGATTATTAATAATTTGAATGTTCACATACATGTATGATTTAATTAGACTTTATTAGGACATGTAGACTTAATTAGAAGTGCTAATGGCTAAAAGGGTAATAGGAATATTTGGGAATTGGATGAGATTTGTCTTGTGGAATGCTGTCTTGCTAGCTGGCTGCCTTTGCCTCCTTTCTTTCAGCAAACTCGTTTGAGACATGAAGCATGAGTGATAGAAAGTGCTCAGCAAACATTTATTTCCTTCTTTTCCTTTCTCTAGCCTTCAGCCCCAACAGGGACTTGCCCTCATGTCTCCCCACTTCATCAGGCTCTCTGGTTCTCCTTTCTTGGGGAGTCCCTGGACCGAAGACCTTCAACTGTATTGCACGGCTTGGTACCAACCCCTGAGATTCTTCTCTTGTTCCCAGGGTTAGTTTCCATGAGTTTCTCTCAGTAATTGGTCATATTTCTTGAGCTACTATGTCTAGACCTTAGCATAATGGCCGGCACAGATTAAGTGCTACATAAATAGTAGCTACTACCATCATCGTCATCATCACCCAGCAAGACTGCATTCTGTCTATCTGGTGGCTTTCTAGAAACAAGCCTGTCTGCTATCTAATTCAAAGGAGCTGCTCTGATGGAGGGATGTTCACCGAAACCTAGCCCCATGGCAGGCATCTGTAGGGGAATGGAGGTGACAAGGGCCATCTCTAGGCAGATGCCAGGATTATCCTAATGCCTCTGATTGCTGAACTATAATCCTAAAACTCTGTCATTGCAAACTTTGGTTTAACCTATTTCAAATAACTGTAAAGTAGATGCAATAGACTTTTGAGACTTGACTTGACATGACTTAGTTTTCAGTAAAGTGATAGTATTAACCACTTTGTAGTTTCTTAAAGAGTCATATTTTCCTCATATTTTGCAATAGGTTATTCTATCTATTACATGGTAATTAATTTAGCTTTTTATGTGTTATTTGCTAAGAGAAAGGTATTATTTTTTTTTGCATAATAATAGTCAATAAATTAAAAGTGACATTTTCTGATCCAGGCTCTGTTTTAAGTGCTTTATATTTTGCTCTTAATTCTCACAACAGTCCTAGGAGGGGAGCACATTTTTTTTTTCTACACTTGAGAGAAGTGAAGTACAGAGAGATTAAGTACCTTACCCAAGGTAAATCATGGAACCAAGATTCAAACGTGAGTGGTGTGGCTCTGGAACCCAGGTTCATAACCACCATGTTCTATTACTTTCACTATTTTTTTTCACTTGAAATATTTGAATCAATATTTTAAAAGTAGAATCCTGCATTGATTTTCTAAAAGGCTGTAGTTAGACGATGCTATGTTACATTCTTAAAGATTTCCTTTATTAATGGCATTTAAAAATAGTATTAACTTTAGAGACTAAATGATATATACACATACAAACATATGTTTACTTAGCCTATACCTTCCAGTAAATTTGATATTGCAGTTACTAACATTGTGGAATTTTTTAAAAAGTGTGATGGTCTTTTTTGAGATATCCTTGCATTTCCCATTCACAAATCTCATCTTTAACTCCATCTAAAATTAAAAAGGCCCACCTGCCTCCT
>PVKY010015717.1:0-10072 GCA_004027775.1 Bradypus variegatus | reverse complement strand
GCAAACACATCTTCTATCAGTCCAGTTGGCCCTCCATTACTATCTCCTCCCCAGGTCAAGTGGCATGCCGACTTCACTCTAGGGCCACAGCATAACTTCTCAGTGGCCTCTCCATGTCCACTCTTCACCCCTATGAGCCCTTTCTACCCACAGTAGCCACAGTGAGCTTTAAAAAACATGACTGGTATCTGGTTCCCTCCTGACACCTAGGGCCTTCGAAGACTCCACACAGTTCACAGAATAAGTTATGCCTTACCATGGCCCAGAAGGCATGTTCACCATCGGCCTCTCTAAGCTCTTGTTAAAACATTTCCAAGACACTTTGATTACGTTGGCCCAGTTCAGGTTCCTTGAATATTCTGAAGTCATTTCAGCTTAGGGTCTCTAAACATAATTCCCTCCACCTGGAACACTTCCACATCCCACTCACCATAACCTTTGGGAGATTGAACCCTATCTTTCAGGACTCAGCCCAGTATCACTTCAGAAAGGGCTTTCCTGACCAGCCAGACCTAGCTAGTCCTTCTTTACCATACTTTAGAACTTTCCTGTACACCTTTTATGAGAAGTTTTGCTGCTCTACATTGTCACCAACACTTGACATTGTCTTTCATTTTGGCCATTCTACAGAGTGTAAAATAGTGTCTAATGACACTGAGCACTTTTTCATGTGATTACTGGCCACTTGGTATGTCTTTTTTTAATTGTCTATACAAGCTTATTACCCAGTTTTTATTGCGTTATCTTTTTTACTATTCAGTTTAGTTCTGTATATATTCTGGATACAAGTCCTTGGTGAAATGTACATGTTGCAATACTACCTAAGAAAAGTTTGCGATTGATTCCAATTATATCATAAAATGATAATATGTCATGACCAAGTGGAGTTTAGCCCAGGAATGCAGGATTGGTTAACCAATGTAATTAACCATATTAACAAGCTAATAAAGGAAAAACCTGTTATCTCAAGAGATACAGAAAAACACTTGAGAAAACCCAACATCCATTCCTGATTTTAAAAAAACAACAATAATAACAACAAAAAAAAACAAGCTCACCAAACTTGGAATACAAAGGAATGTTGTCAACCTGATAAAGGGAGTCTACAAAAAACTGACAAGTAACATCACACTTAATTGTGAAAAACTGATTGCTTTCCCCTAAAATCAGAAACAAGTTAAGGACATCTGCTCACACCACTTCTATTAAACATCATACTGGAGGTTCTAGTCATAGCAATTAGATAAGAAAATGGGGAAAAAATAGCACCCAAATTGAAAAGTAAACAGCAAAATTTACTATTCATAGACCACATGAACTTCTATGTAGAAAATCAAATCTAATATACAAAAGAGCTATCAGAACTAATGAGTGAGTTTAGCAAGGTTGCAATGTACAAGATCAAAATATAAAAATTAATTGCATTTCTACACACCGGCAATGACCAACTGGAAATTGAAATTTTAAAAACTAGCATTTACTAAAGAATGCATTTGGCAAAATTTTAAGATCTGGTTTTACTAAGCATTAATGAGGATGCAGAGAAAGTGGAACTTCTAAATATTGCCAGCAGGAGTATAAAACATACAATTCCTTTGGTAACAGGGTGATATGTCTACCAATGTTGGACAACATATTCATACACTAGGACCTGTCAGCCCACCTTAGCTGGGTTGTCCCAGAGAAACACTGCAAGTGTCCATTAGGAGACCTGAATGTTCATGGCAACATCCTTTGTAGTATCAAAAATTGGGATGATTTATTCTCTACCCAGCAGCCAGAGGGATCATTTCTAAATAGGTGACAAAGCCCATCCCGTAACGTCACAGACCTCTTCTATTACCCTCTCCCTTAATCCTTCTGCTCAATTACCTTCCTCTTCATCAAACAAGATCATTCCTGTCTCAGGGTCTTTATCCTGGTTCCCTTTGCTTGCAATGCTTTTCCCCCAGATATCTGCATGGCTAGCTTCCTCCCTGCCTTCAAGTCTTTACTTGCATATCACCTCAGTTAGCTTTTTCTTGATCTCCCAAAGTAAAATTGAACCTGCCCAGCATTCTCCACACCTTTCCCTACTTTGCTTTTCTCTATAACAGTCATCCCCATCTGACATGTTACATAGTCTACTTATTTTTCTATTGTGTATTTCTCTTATAGAATATGAGGTCCACAAGAATGAGGTCCTCTAGAATATGAGGCCTATGAGGGCAGAGTTTTATTGACTGCTTTATTCTCAGAGCTTACAATCATGCCTTATAGTTTGGGTTGTAATGCAAATTATTGAATATGCCTGTATAGCCACCAAAAACAAACAGGTTAAATAACTTGTAGTATATCCACTCAATGGGAAACTACTCAGTTCAGCAGGTCAAATCTCCCAATAATAAATACATGGAACAAAAAATGCAAATTTCAGACAAAATCTTATGGCACTGATAACATTTATATAAAGTACAAAACTTGCAAAGATAACAATACTTCGCATTGCTAGTGCACACATTGTAAAATTTCAGGAAACACATGGGCATGACTCAAATCAGATTCAGGATAGTGGCCTTCTCTGGAGGTTGAGTCAGGGGAGTTTTAGAGAGGCGATCACAGGGGTTTCAACCACATGGGTAATGTTCTATACCCTCAGCTTGGGAGTTGATACACAGGAATTCACTGTATTCTTTACAACTTTCTTATGTTTTGCATCGTTTTCTTAAAAGAAAACAAAATGGGCAGAACTCTAGAATTAAATTCCAGGGATATGAGAACTTGTAGGCTGAATGTTGAGCTGGTGGCAGGGGTAGTCAGGAAAAGCTTTGGATGGGGAAGCACCTGTTCAAGGATAGAGAAGCATGCTGACTTCTATGTGTGGGACTCAGAATCCTGTAGCATGTACTTAAGGACTCCTAGGCCCTTAGCCAAGAGCTAACCTCCCTGCTTCCTTGTTTCAAACCCTTCACTGGTTCCCTATAATACAAAGCATAAAAACTGCATTCCATCACCTCACTACCTATTTCTCCTGCCATGCTCTTGCCAATCTCTGAAACACTACACTCCAGCAAGTTTAAATCATTTATTTCTCTCCCAACAGGCTATTAAACCTCCGCCCACACTGCTTCTCCACCTAGACAACCTCTTCCACCTGTCAGATACCCACCCTTCTTTCAGCACCCAGCCTGAGTGTCTTCCATCCATCCATTCCTTTTCTGAGCCACCTCTCCCTTACAAACAAAGCAGATTTTATTGCTCTCTGTGCCCCAGGTGGACACCCACCCCAGCCCTGAACTACTTGACTGTATTGCAGTTCACTTGTCTGTCTTCCCAGGTACTGTGCATCCTCGCAGACCACAAACAGGTCTGACTTGTCTTTGATGCCTAAGACACCAGGCCCAGTGAGTCAGTGCTCCATAAATGCTTAAGTAAACAAGGTGTTGCATGAAAAGTGGCTCTCCCTACAGAGTTCCTGAGCATGGGAAAGACACCCGCCCGGTTCAAACCCTAAAAGCAGTAGAAACGAGGGTGAACAAATGAACATGAAGACAATGAGGAGAAAAGAGGCTGGGCAGGTGGGAGGGTGGGGAATGCAGGGAAACTCTAGCCAGGGGCACCCCCACATATGTGGGAAAGAGGCAGAGAGAGAGCCCCAATGGGGTGTCAAAGCCTCTGTCCCCGGGTACCCTACAGGGAAAGCCAGGGCCCGAGGCTGGGGGTCAGTGTCTTGGGTCCTCTCCATGCTGGATGAGGCACCTTTTTATCCTCCCTATCTGTGCTGTTGAATAGTGTTCTTGAATGGCAGCTATCAAGACAGAGGATTCGTTTGCCTTGCTCCCTGACACTGCTCAGTAACTGTCAACTCAAGGAAAATCACAAAGTGGGTAAATAACAACGTTCGCCATGTGGAAAGAAATTCGGGAACAATCCCTATTATTCTCAACATAGGGGCAAAAAGCTCAGGCTTAGGTTCCTTATCTGTAAAAAGGGTGTAACAGCCACTTTCTCACAATCTTAGTAATTAAATAGAACGATCCCTCGAAAGCACTCAGGCTTGTGCCTGGAACGCAAAAAGCGCTCAAACCGGGTCAAGCTTCTCTTACTAAATGCGCCTACAGGAAGTTGCCATTTTTCAGATAGGTAAACTGAGGCTCACTGTGCCCCGACTCACCCAGTCCTTCCCAGCTGGGGCGACGGTGGGGGGTGCGGACGGGAGGGCGGTCCGGGGCCGGAATGACACCGCCTATCTCGCCTGGCCTCAGACCCGCGCAGCACTGTCAGGATCCCACAGCAGCAGACACCGGACTCCCAACATAGCAGTCGTCACTTCCGGCTTAATCCGGAAGTGTGCTGTTTACTTTTCAGTGACTCAGAAAGATAAGCTGGATGAATGGATGTACAGAGATATATATGGATATGTGATATGGCACCTGTACGATAATGTAAGTGATAGAATTTAGACCCTGGTTATATAGTTTTTCTCTTTAAAATTCTTTCGACTTTGCTTTAGGTTTGAAAAATTCCATAATAAAGGGTTTTTAAAAACCCGTCATCTACCCCCACCTGTCTGATGGACCCTTACAGATTAAAGACCCCCACTATCAGTTGCATTTCCCCAATGGATATCTGAAGAGAAACCTGAGTCCCGATAGCTTGTGGCCAGGACCTCCAGCAGCTTCTTACCGGGCTCCACTGACTTGATTAAGGATTACACTGGATCCTTGGTTATAGGAACCCTGGCATCCAACTTTGACAGGAATAGAAATAGTTTTCCCCAAAAAAGAATGGGATATAAATAAATCTATAAGACCTGGTAGTCTTGTGCTCAGAAGGTTTTACATAAACTTATATTCATGAATGTTTAGATATAAAAAGAAAAAATTATTTCAGCTCCATTGCAATTTTATCTTTTTGTTCTCCCTGTAAAAAATACACTGAAATTTATTACAAGGATCCTTATGAAAGTAATAAAATAAGGTAAAATGAACATAAAACCAATCACATATTTTATAGAAAATAGCAGTATAAAAATCATTTTTGTGAGATGTCAGATGCAAAGAAATTTATCACTTAAGATAAAAACAACTTTCTGCTGTCTTTAAGCATCTAATCTGTTCAACTTCTGTACCCTTGCCAAACTGGAAATTTTATTATTGTCAGTTTGAAAAGACTCTACTATCACTAACCTATGCTTACAGAGACCTTCAATGTGAATTCAAACTGAACAGAACTTTTAGTAATTCTTATCTTGTTTTCTCCATTATATTTACTCAGACTCTCAACAACCCCACCCCCAGCTAAACAACAAAACAACTCCTGTTTCCTGGAACAATTCTTGTTGCATTATTATTCTTATGATATACCGAGACCTACTGATTTGGGCCTATGCAGAAATTTAAACAAAAGAAATCCAGAGATCACGGGGCACCAAAAGGAACTGAGCATACTTCTGAAAAAGCAAGTACTATTTAGGAATGAATTAGTAAAAGCAAAGTGAGATCAAATGGAGCATTAGCTCACCTCTTCTAGTGGGACTATGTCAAGATGAAAGTGCAATATGGAGTTTAGAGAAATAAAAACTATGATATGTTTCTGAGGAGGTTCACAAAATACTTACTGAACAAATGGAATTTAATGGGAAACATGACAATAAAAGTGAAGAAGATGGTGACAATCTGCCCTTTATCTTTACTAGAAATGGAACAAGAAGGGAAGATTTATGATAATTATATAAGAAAGTTGTAAGACTTACTTAATTGCTCCTTTTCAGTCTTTAGTGAACTTGACTAAGCAGTAGAATGTTTACTACTAAGCAGTAGTATAATATTTCTGAGACATTCTATACTGTTAATACTCCCTTCCTTAGGAAAATCCTCCTCTCTTTTCTAAAGTACTACTCTCTCTTCTTATCTTACATTGCTGACCTTCCTTTTGCATCACTTTTACTGGCTCTACTGTAAAATTTGTCATCCAAGATTACATGGAGTTTTTTTGGAGGGGCCCTTTTTTCTTTTCATTATACTTATCCATCCTGGGCAATTTCATATACTCACGTACTAGTGACCCCCCAAATTATATTTCAAAATGAATTTCTTACTTCTTAGATATCTTGCAGGTACATAAAACTTCATCATATTGCAAACCAAAATTATAATGTCTGCCTAAAACCTCCTCTTTTTCTAGTGTTTCCCATTAATGGCATTTCCATCAAAGCAACTCTGTAAACTAGCAACCATGAAATAAATTTTTGCTCTTCCTCTCTCTTTCTGCCTCCCACATTGCAGATTTTTGTCTCCCCTTCTATAACGATGCTTCTTGAAAGTAAGGACATGTCTTACTTATGCTCCTTGATTCAGTGTCTAGCAGAGTACCTTGTAGATATTGAGTATACAAGAAAGGAAGGGAAGAAGAAAAGAGAAGGGACATAGGGAGGTATGGAGGGAAGGAGGAAAAGAGGGAAAGATATAGTGAAGGAGAAAGAGAAGGATGAAGAAAGGGGGAAAGAGAGACATAAGGCAGAAAAGAATTGGTAAAGTTACTAGCTGTTACCCATAATAGGATGGCCAAAGCATATACAAGCTGATCCTGGAACTGTTTTGAAGAAAAGAGCTCCCTTTGCTGGAGACTATTATGAGAGGGGCTTAGAGTAAAACTTAAGCCCACCCCTACCCCACCCCGAGCCTAGATATCAACCAATTAAAGCTTGGAGAAAGGGACGATACCATACATGACAGAGGGACAGAATTTGGAGGGAAAGAGAAAGGTAGATAAAGAAAAAGAAAATAAGGCAAATAGGCTGTGACAATGCACTCATCACCCATGGCTTTTGGTCTTCAATCAGCTCTATGAAACGCACTAAAACCTTGCTGTGAGTGGATTTTTTGTTGTTCTTGTAGTGGAATGACTGAATTTAGAATCTAGGTTTACATGGGGTTAAAACTGAGACAAAACCAAGGAACACAAAAGCCAGAAGTCAGGTCAACAGCCACAGACAGCCACCATCTGGGTTTACATTCACATAATGAAAGTACATTGCCTTCCCATAAAGAAATGTAGCAGCTGAATCATGTCATTTTCTGCCAGGTAATCCAGATGAGCAGATGAGATGAACAATGATCCTACCAAAAGATCAAACTAGAGTTAAAAGTCGAGTGCTCAAGATGGTACAAGACATTGCTTTATTCCAAATTCAAAGGGGCAAGGCTAAGTAAACCATCTAAAACTTCTAATAGAAGCTCAAGCAATTCAGAATTGATCTTGGAAAACCTCTTCCTAAGTAATCTCTAAAGAGTCTTTTAAGTCTTTGAACCTAGTACAGCCCTGAAAATCGATGCTGCCTTATATTGTTTGAATTTAAGGAAATTGATATAAGCTGAGGGACATTTTGCCAGTAGGCCAACAATTAACTTCACATACTTTTAAAAAAATTTTTTCAACGGACTCTGTATTCCTCGAGGTACACTTGTACTCTCGTTGATGATTGAGATGGGGAGCAGTACACAGAGATAGCAATGTCTAATGGTAGCTAGTTTGAAGTTGAAATCTTTATCTCTGCCAATAACAGGTTTTAGAAATATAAAATTTCTTAACTGCTAGCCACTAGATTCTACATACTCATTCTGATGCTGTATAGGCTAGTTTATTTCATTTATATACTTCAGTCTGAGTTTTATAACTTGTAATTATGCATTGTTATATAAAAAATGAATGTCACTATTCACTTTGACAGGTTAATGAGATGCAGGGGTGCAAAATGCTAGAAGTCTGTGATTTTATAGAAAATTCTACTATCATACTTGTTTTGTAATAAACCAAATTGTGAGGCTCTAAAATATGCTGTGTTTTATTTTTAAAAAACATTCAAAGCAATAGCTTAGAAAAGAGAATTCTTAATTTTCAGTGAAGCTCACTGCCCTCCCCCATACATGGGATGTGACTCCCAGGGGTGTAAATCTCCCTGGCAATATGCGACATGACTCCCAGGGTTGAGCCTGGACCTGGCATCACGGAATTGAGAAAGCCTTCCTGACCAAAAGGGGAAAGTAAATGAAACAAAATAAAGTTTCAGTGGCTGAGAGATTTCAAATAGAATTGAAAGGTCATTCTGGAGGTTCTTCTTATGCATTATATGGATATTCCTTTTTAGTTTTTAGGGTATTAGAATAGATAGAAGGAAATACCCAAAACTGTTGAATTGCAATCCATTATCCTTGATTCTTGAGGATGATCGTGTAACTGTATAGTTTATACAGTGTGACCATGTGATTGTGAAAACCTTGCGGCTCACACTCCCTTTATCTAGTGTATGAACAGATGAGTAGAAAAAAGAGGGACAAAAAGTAAATAAATAACGGGGGCGGGGAGTATGAGATGTTTTGGGTATTCCTTTTCACTTTTATTTTTATTCTTATTCCTATTTTTATTTTTACATTTTGAAGTAATGAAAATGTTCAAAAAATTGGCTGTGGTGATGAATGCACAACAAGGTAATGATACTGTGAACAGCTGATTATACACTTTGGATGCTTATATGGTATGTGACTATATCTCAATAAAATTGCATAAAAAAACATTGTCCAGATATTAAATATTGCATGTATATTTCCTTCCAAGGTACCAACTTTCCTCATATTTACCTTTTCCCTGACCAAGAGACAATCCTTTTTTTCCTTTAAATCAGTCATGTTTGGAACTAACTTTTATATTATAGCAGCAAAAAAAAATTCTGGAGACATTCTCTAGTCTTTTCCTTTCTTCCCTTGAAACTTTCCCTTTGACATCCTGGTGACATGAAGAGTCATTATGGGAAGCAGCAGTCTTGAATGTATTCCAAATTAGGACACATCGAGCAAGCTACTGTTTGGCTACTGTGAGAAGGAGAATGAATTGGCTTCCAATTAACAGTGACATCAAATGTAGAAGAGAGAAAAAACACTTGATTTCTCATCTGCATTCTTGCTTTGTAATTGATCTACTTTGTATAGTATAGAATAAGCTCTCTCACCACTCTCTGACATAACTGCCTCACAACTAAAGTTGCCATAATACCTCACCTGTGCGGAACTCATCTATTTTGTGATTCAATCCGTATGCACTAGAATACCAAAAATCCTATTTATAGAAAAGCCTCTAACACTCTCTTTCAGAATCTATTTTTTTTAGCTAGAACAGAGTGCAAAGGAGCCTTAAGATGGTGCGGTGTAATTATTAAGAGTTCAGATTCTGAGGTTAGTCCATCTGAGTTGAATCCTGGCTCTGCCATTTACCAGCTCTGAAACCTTGGGCAAGTTTCTTGACCTGGATGCTCAGTTGAATCACCCAGAAAATGAGGAAAATAATTTGTATCTTTTGTAAGACTGATACAGGGATGAAAGATGTTAAAATGTGTAAAATACCTAGAACTGTGCCAGGCACATAGATTTTGTTTAATTTCTAAGTCCATGAAACATTATAAACAGCAAGAAAGAAACAGGGGAGGACTTCTATAGACAATCACACTGACATCAGCAAGTAGTATCAAATGGGAAAGTCTAATATCAGACAGAAGGTGTATTATTTAAAATTAAACACAAGAACTGGAGACACTGCATGTAAGCACAAAAGCCTGATGAGTATCCAAGGGCATCACTCTATTACATCATAATCTAGTAATGAAAGTTTATATAGATGAGCCTGAACCATCATATCCAAGACATCACTCTAGTTCAGCTCAGTGAAATAGCTGATGTTTGTAAAAGATGACCCCGAGTCTTTAACAAATTATTAAAATAGGCTCAATAATTTAATTGAAGATGCAACACATTTTGAAAGATTTCTTTTTGAAACCGCCAAATAAAAAAGTTTTAGGCCAAATAGATACTCAGCTATCCAAAACACTCAGTTATTCAGAATAATTGAATCTCTAAGTGTCTCAATTATAAGAAGATATAGAAAGTAAAAGCAAAATATGACATATGTTATCATTCATGAAGGGGTGCAACAAAGACTGCTAATTGTGCCCTGTTGCAGTTTGCTAAAGCTGCCAGAATGCAATATACCAGAAATGGATTGGCATTTACAATGGGGGTTTTTAGGTTCAAAATTTACAATT
>PVKY010015716.1:0-10085 GCA_004027775.1 Bradypus variegatus | reverse complement strand
GTTGCATTTGGGCCTTATGGACCGTGGGGGAGCAAATGCCTGCTGTTTTAGCCCCCCACCACAGCGGTCACAAAGCACACCGGGGAGTCCTGTGACTGCCTCAGGGGACAGTGACATCAGGTGGCTCCTACCTGGGGGCAGGCCTCTCGCTGCCCCCCAACTCAGACGGCCTCCCACCCAGTGGTCCTGCGGCCCCTCAAGAAGGGGCTTCCTGCAGCCTGTCTGGGACACCGAACCCCCTCTGCACCCTGCCCCAGAAGCCCTGGGAGGCAGGAAGAGGCAGCAGGTCCTCCCCACAAACGGGGTGTTAGTTCCCGGCTGCTACGACCAACACCGTGCGCGGGGTTGGCTTCACGATGGGAACACAGTGGCTCACGGTGGCCGAGGCAGGGAGGCGGGTGTCCTCACGATCGGCAACCTCTGGCTGGCCGGCCGTCTGCGGGCTCCTTGGCTTTTCCGTCTCCTTTTATCTCTGGGCTCCATGATGCCCAGTGTCTGGCCACTCCCCGGGCTCCCTCCCTGTATCCCGTTTCCTCTGCCTATGAGACTTGCAGCCCCAGCGGATGAGGCCACCCTTTAGTCCGAGCACCTTAACTAACAGCATCTCAGACTCTACTGCCCAGTGGGGTCACACCCAGGACCGGGGCTGGGACCTGAGCCTGTCCTTAGCAGGGGCATGACCGGCCCCCATCACTCGGGAGACGGTCCTGCCCGTGCAGTGGTTAGGGAGCGTGGAGGTGAGTAGGTGGGAGCTGCAAGGAAGGGGTGTGTGAGAGCTGCCGGGGTCTCTGGGTCTGCAGCCAGGGGCTGCGGAGAGGAGCCTAAACGAGGTCCTTTACGGCTGCTTCATCCAGTCCAGGAACGCGCATCCCATCTGGTAACTGTGTCTTTTGAGCCCCTTTTAGTCCGGACCAGCTCCCACCAGGTGTGGAGAGCAGAATCCTAAAGGCCCCCCCAAATTCTCCACCCTCACCCCCAGGACCCTGGGCAGGATGCAGGATGCCATGCCACGCCAGTGATGGTCACATTACTTGAGGGACCAAGGGGAACTTACAAATATAATTGAGGTTACTGGTCACTTG
Organism: Bradypus variegatus; assembly: GCA_004027775.1. NCBI lineage: Eukaryota > Metazoa > Chordata > Mammalia > Pilosa > Bradypodidae > Bradypus > Bradypus variegatus. The sequence goes on along the minus strand of PVKY010015716.1, from coordinate 9,003 downwards.
GCTTTGACAAGAGGGAGAGGGAGGTGACCTCTGAGCCCATCTAATCCCACGAGCCCCTTAGAAAGCAGTTCCTTTGTGGCAGCGGAAGAGGAAGTGAGAGAGATTCTGAGGGACCAGGGGAATTCAGGGTCCCATGGCTGGCGGGGGTTTGCAGAAAGCAGCTCTTAGGGGCTGAGAGCCGCCGCGGGCCGAGGCTGCTGAGCCGACACCCGGCAAGGAAATGGGGAGCCCGGGTCCCCGCCGTGAAGGACTGAGTCCTGCCGACAGCCTGGGCGAGCTTGGGCTTCCAGCCCGAGAACAGGATCATGGGTGTGTGTGGATTTACGCTGTTGGCTGGTGTGATTCGTTACGCAGCAGAGAGCCAGCACCCCGATCGCGTGTCCTGCAGCACGTTCCTCCACGTCCGGCTTTCCTCTTGGGTCTGAAGGCCTGAAGTGGGGTGGTTTCGGCAAGAGAACATTCTAGGTTTCCCTGCAGCCTTCGTGTTGCCTCACGTGCTGGTTGTCCCTCTGTTAGGGACAGCAGGATGGACACTCAGGGGCGGTGACACTGCCCCTCGGGGCACCCCTCCCCTCCTCGGCCGACAGTCCTGGCACGGTGGAGGGTGGCTTGCCGGCCTTCTTGCTCTCGCACTCCCGGATCCCCGCTGCTCCTCCCTCCTCGATGGGAGCTCACCGTCAGCCCCAACCTGTAATTCCTGCCCAAAAGGCAGGAAACGCACAGGCCTTCCTCTTTAATTACAGTTCCCAGTTAATAAGGCGGCATTTAACAGCCGCCGCAAACGGTGACAAGTGGGGCCTGCCGGCTTTCTCTGAGTGCCACGCATGGCCATGGAGTCCCATACAGTCACCCTGAGTGCTCGGAATAACCGCACCCCATCCACAACCCCACCCCCAGGGTGGCCCGAACCAATCCCACACCCCGGAGCACGTGGCCTCCCGTGGCAGGGGTGCAGCTGCCAGGAGACAGGGCTCACCCTGATGGTCCTGCTGGGCCAAAGTCATCACGAGGGTCCTTATGGGGGGGAGGGGGTCAGAGTCAGGGGAGCTGTGGCCCCGAAAGTAGAGTTGGGGAGAATCCAGGAAGGGGCCCCTGGAAGCCGGAAAGGGAAGGAAGCAGGTGCTGCCAGCCCCAGGAGGGAGCAGCTGCCCAGACCCCGGCCTCCAGAGCCGAGGGGACGGGCTCGCGTGGGCTCAGGCCTGGAGCTGGTGGGACCTTGTCATGCAGCAGCAGAGACTGTCACGCCTGACATCGCGGCTGTCCCCGCTGCCTGCTGGCTTCTTGCCTTCCGGGGGCCGCTCCTCCTGGCAACGCACTGGTTCTCCGGCTGAGCCCAGTCCCACCGGGCATCCGCCACCTCCCTGCGGCCCCTGTGCCCCTCTCAGCAGGGTGCTACCCCCCAGGTGGGGGTCTTCATGGGGCCACATCACCCACTCCCCACCTCAGAGGATGGCGGTTTCCCCACTCGGCCTCCTCTCCCACCCCCCGGGTTGGCAACTCTACTCTTCCTTCCACTGTCACGACCCGGTGCCTCCCGGCGTCTCCTGCAGCCGCCCTCCACGGGTTGTGGAACAGCCGCCCCACGTGTGCGCGGCTCCCCTGCCGACCCCCAGCCCCTCGCGCTCAACCTCCTGTGGCCACGCTCTGTATTTGACATTTCTCTCTGCTGGCGTCAGGGTTTGCGCCCCGAGTTCCTTCGTGCCTGAGGATGCTCCCTCACACCCCGAGACCTGGAGGCCGTCTCAGGAGCCTTTTCCTCAGAAGGCGGCAGGCCCGGGCCACCCACCGCGGAGCCCGGCGCTGACCGCGGGAAACCCGCAGCCGGCCGCTTCCCCTCCCTGTCCCGTCTGCTGAAGAACTTTCTTTGCCCGTCAAGCTCAATAGACCGCGGGGCTCTGAGACCTGGGTGTAGCGTGCTGTGCAGTGTTTTCCCGGAACTTAAGATGAAGTTCAGTTCTCATTCTTGGGCCTTTCTGTACCCGCCAGTTGGGGCGTCTGCTCGGGGCGAGCTCCTGGTCCCCGAGTCCTCTCCACCCAGCCTCCGCCGCCACCATCAGCCTGTTCGTCCGTCGGTAACTCAGTTTTCAGACGCGCCTCTTCCAGCTCTTGCTGGTTTGGATTCGCTGAGCAATCACCGAGACGATGTTTGGGCTCTGCCTGAGGCCTGCAGCCTCCCTCTCCCCTCAGCCGGGAGAGATAAACGGGCTCGTCTCATCTCTGGGCCTCGTCCTGCACGCGGAGCCCTTCTGGGGATTTTCCTTCTGTCCTGGGTGGTTATTGTCGGCTGCCCTCAGTGTCTTTTTGAACGCCGGTCCTGCCCCTTCTTTCTTTTGCTTTTTCTCCTCCTCCCTTCGTCTCTGGCCCCATCTTCTTCCTTCTCTGCTGCAGCCTGGGGGGGCTGCTGCCGCGACCTGCTCAGCTCGGATGGAGCAAGGGGGGCGCTTGCCGCAGTTGGCGCGTTCCCCTCCCACAGCCCCTTGTCTTCCCCCTTTATATGTGACAGTTGCACATTTATTTGTCCATTTGCCCCACTTTTCCCACCAGACTCCCAGGTCCAGGGAAACAAAACAATACACCAGCTCCTGTCACGGAGCCTGGCACATCAGGAAATTTGTAAATGAAGGAAGGAGGGAAGGACAGATGGATGTCGGGCAAAAAGATCTGGGTCTCGAGGGGTGTGGGAGACCCCTGTACCAAGACCGGGAGAGGGGGAGGGTCTGCGGGGGCAGCCGGTGCTGACGGGGGGAGGAGGTGCAATGAGGGGTCCGAGGGCAGTGACGTGGCCGACAGCAAAGGGCCCAGGCCGCCCCCAGCGTGGGGACGCAGCTGGAATTGTCCTGGCCAGGGCCTCACAGCACCACACCAGGGACACCCCCACCATTCTACCTTCTGGCATCTGTCTGTCCATCCACCACCCCCACCCCGCGGCCCCGACTATGGTCTGCAGTGACCAGGGTGGGGTGAGCAGTGTCCCCCTAATCTGTGTGCACTTGCGACCCCGGAAATGTGACCATCTTTGGAAACAGAATTTCTGCAGGTGTCACGTGTGATCTCAAGACTAGGTCATTCTGGATTAGGGCCTTGTAGGAAGGGGACAGGACGAGAGGCCACGTGATGAGGCAGGGAGTGGAGGGACGTGGCCACCAGCCAAGGGGCCACTGCTTGTGCCTGCCTGCCCGACGCTGCCCCCGGGGCTGGGACCAGGAGGAGGGCTGTGTCCAGCTCTGCTAGGGCCTGGGGGTCCCGCCTGCCCTCTCCCCACATGGCAGCAGAGCCGGTGGCCTTTTGTGCCTGAAGTGGGCGATCATTTTAAAAATAAACCTGACCTGATGGGAGTGGCACAGCAGGAAGCTGGCAGCTCTCCCCAGCCTCGTCCGGACCCCAGACCCAACCACGTGGCCGCTGGGGGAGGGTGACATGCTGCAGGTGGGCCGGGGGTTCCTGGTTGGCTCCCACACCAGTTACTCGGCCCCTGCCCTTTCTCCTCTCATTGACCCGGACCCCACTGGCCATCAGGGCCTGGGGACCAAGTGATGCTCAGCGAACAGGGGCAGGAGAGCAGCGGGGAGCGCCCTGGGCATCAGGCGAGGCCATCTGTGTCCAACGCCGCTCCACGAGCTTCTGGAACCAAGCTGATCACGCCATCGCTTGGGGAGCGGGAAGCAGCCCTTTCCCGGCGAAGCACAACCCCCAGCCCTGGGATGGCCCCTTCCAGCCTTCCCCACTCCTTGGGGTGACGCTGTCACCGGGGGTGCCGATGCCCAGTGCTTTCCACACTTTACTGTATTGTGGTCACACGTACACTGGGACTGGTTTTGGGCGTGGGTGCAGCAGCCAAATTATACTCACGGCCCAATGCCGCCTTCACCACCAGCTCTTCCCTCACCCCAGAAGAAACTCTGTGCCCCCAAAGCAGCAACCCACCCTACCCCCCAGCTCCCGGTCACCCCCTTTCTGCTCTCCGTCCCAGTGGGTTGGCTGCTTCTGGGTATCTCAGGAGCAGAACGCGACGCTGTCAGTCTTTCGCGTCTGGTTTTCTCGCTTGGCGTGGGCACCCCCCAGCTCGTCTGCGTGTGGCCTGCATGGGTTGGCCCTCAGTTCCTTCTTCAGCTGAGGGACGCTCCTTGGTGGGGAGGGACCCAGTCACTCCTCCGTTACCCGGGGACGGACACGGGACCACTTCACCCGTGGCAGCTGTGGGCACATGTGCAGGCTGCTGTTTGGGCCTGCAGTCCCGGCATCCAGCTCCTTCTGTGCCTGATGGAGACGTGGTGGGGGCCAGCGCCCTTCGGGTGGGGTGCAGCCCCCATGTGGGCTGTTTTCGCTTAACCTGTTGTGTGTGCTCCCAGGGTGCCTGGGCAAGCCCCGGCCTCCTTCCTTGTCACGCTCGTGCCCTCCACGGCAGGCAGGGGGCTCCACGGTCTTCTCTAGGCGGGCACTGGGAAGGCAATGGCGTCAGAGGACCTGCCACACACCCAGAGGGGATTCTCCCGACCTGTCTGGGGAGGAGGTCGGGAGTGATGGGGAGCACCGGAGAGCCAGTCATTTTCCAGCCCAGAGTACCGTCAGAAAAACCAGACCCAGACTCAGGAGAGACTTATGGGAAAGGATTATGGGGGCTGGGGGGTGCAGCAGAGGGAGGGCCTGCCAAGGGGAGGATGCCCTGACCCGAGGCCCCAGGCCAAAGGTTTGGGCCCCAGGACAGAAGCGGGTGGAGGGGATGGGTGCAGGGAGCGGGTCAGAAGCAGCACTGAGCAGCCTGTTTCCTGGGGGCTCAGGGGCTCAGGGACCTGGGGAAGGAGAGAAGCGTCTCCCAGGTTTGGTGAATGAGCCTTTTGTCCGATGGATCCATGGGGACGAGCAGTTCAGCTGATGTCGATGAGGCCAAGGGGAACTGGAGGGGCTGCGTCTGCCCCATGTGGAAAGGGGACCCCTGAGCCTCAACCACACGGGGAAGGGTCTTTGCAGGACGCTGTTTTCCAGAACACACAGGATGGGGGGTTCTTACCCTTGGCTGGTTTCAGGACCGCAGGGCTCAGGTACGACTTAACAGCATCAGCACATCCCCTGATGGCGCAGAGGCCACGTGCCTGCACTCCCCTTGAGGGCCCGGGCTACCCAGACCCTCGGCCTCCAGCCTGGAGGGGTAGCTTGGAGTCCCAGCCCCCTTTCAACACCCCTCCCCCCATGAGGTGAGGCCCAGGGGTCTTGTCCCACTTTGCAGAGTACACCGAGGCCCCAAGGGGTCAGGAATAGTCCAGCCAAGGGCAAGAGGCCCCTGGGACTCAGGGTGCAGCCTGGCTCCCCAAAGCCCTCTCGGTGTAAGCTTGGTCCCCACCCCCGAGCCGGGGACCTAGTGGGTGAAGAAACAGGTGGCCTGGCCATGCGAGCCCCCATCTGGCCAGAGTCTGGGTGGGGCAGGAGGGCCTTGGCAGCCACCAAGGGGGTGGGGGGGGCTCTCAGGGGCTGCCGGGTGGGGCTGGTGGAGGGCATCAGGGCCAGAGTACCTGGGTGGGGGGCTCTGGGCGAGTCGCCTCCCCGCGCCTCCAGCCTGTCTGCAGAGTGGGCACCAGGGAGGAGGGGCTCCTCCAGCGGCAGCCGAGAGCTGGCTGAGCCGCGGGTCCTGGGTGCGAATCTCCCTCTAGGCCTTCCTGTCCCAGCTCCTGGGGAAGCCACTTCCTTCCCCCGACGCTGGCTACAGTCACCTGCACAAGTCCCCACCCTGGGCTGCTCCCCGAGGGCTAGACAGGGGGCTGGGGTCTGGGACAGGGGTTGTGGGGGAGGACCCTGCACGACTGTGGGAGGCAAGTTCCCACTGGACCAGGGCAGGCTCTGGGACAGGGGCAGGTCAGGGGAGCCCGGAGCCAGTGTGCCTGCAGGGCTGCTCCGGGGATGGGGCTGAGGGGGGGTCCCCAGCCCCCAGCGGCCCCCACCTAGTGGAGGCCATGACGAGGGGGCTCCCGGCTGCACCCGGCTGCCCCTCCTCCCCCTCCCAGCATCTGGCCGCTGTGGTTGTTATTATTCTTATTATGATCGCTGCTAATTGTGCAGCGAGGTCGCTCCCAGCCTCGCAGGCCCCGGCGCCCTCTTGGATTAGGCCCTGTGCCCCGGGGCCTCCGGGGCTGGAGGTGGCGGCGGCGGGCTGCCGAAGGGGGGCCCTGTCCCGCTCCCCCTCATTCCCCGCCCCTCCCCCGCCCCTCCCTGCCCCCGTCCCCCCCTCCACCCTGTCCCCCCTCCACCCCGCCCCGGCCGTTCCACTGCGGCGACGCGGGAGGGTGCGGGGCCCAGATGGTTCCGCCCGGCGCCACCCCCGCCGCCGCTGCGCCGAGCGCTCCCGCAGGATGGCGCGGGCCAAGCTGCCGCGCTCGCCGTCCGAGGGCAAGGCGGGCCCGGGGGGCATCCGGGCCGGAGCCTCGGTCTCCGAGGAGCCGCACGGGCTCAGCCCGCTGCTGCCGGCCCGCGGCGGGGGCTCCATGGGCAGCGACGTGGGCCAGAGGTAGGGGCGCGGCGGGCGGGAGCCGGGCGGGACCCCCACGCCCGGGGGCATGCACAGCCGCCGCCGCCCGGAAAGAGGCTTTGCATCTTCTCGGCTTTGCATCCTGCACGGCTCTGCTCCCCACACCTGCCGCACTGCCTGCAGCCAGGTGTGTGGGTTGGGGGCGGGGGGAGGAATGGCTGGGGCCCCCCCTCTGAACACCACCAAGCTCCCCTAGCACCCTCCATGTCTCCAGCCAGCCCTGAAGGATTGTGGTACCCCCAGCCCCCCTGTTCTTAGAGCCCAGTCCTTAGAGCAGCCTGGCAGGTAAGGCTGGGGGCAGACGTGGGAGAAAGTGGGGAGCTGGGTGCTGTGCCAAGGGGGCTGGGGGCCCCTGCTCCCGCCTGCTGGTCCCACCGAGGCCCCATCGTGCTGGTTCCATGGCACTTCCAGGAGTCAGGACAGGCATTTGTGTCCCCGCTTCAGAGGTGGACAGGGTGAGGCCCAGAGAGAGCAGGAGAGTAGCCCAAGGATGCACAGCAGACTGGGGCCAGGTGCATGGGCCTGGATGCCAACAGAGCTCAGGCTCCCATGGGCAGCTCCCTGTGCCCAGCTGAGCACACCCGGGGGTGGGGTGGGGGGCACACCTCTGGACCAGTGCCTGTTCTGACAGTCGGGGTGCAGAGGGCAGAGCCCTGCAGCAGGGAGGCGGCTCTTGGGAGGGAGCTGGGTGGCAGGGGGGGTGGCACAGCCCCTCCGGCTCTGGCTGGGTCCTGGCCATCCTGCTTGTGCAGAACCCAGAGCAGCCCCCCCATTTTCCAGATGAGGACACTGAGGCCCAGTTGCGGCAGTAGATCCTTAGCCTGCACCTTCGGGTGCCAGGAGCACTTCCCGATGCTACCAGGGAAAGCAGGAAGAATCATATCCGGCCCTAGTGGGCATGAGTTGTGTACCTGCAGGAATTCCGTGGGCCTGGGAGAGGGGCTACAGGCTGGGTGCAAGGGGGCAGGGGTGCTGGGCACCGGCCCTTCCCAGAGGAGCCCCAGGAGCAGGGCTGGGGCCTTCCAGGCAGAGGGCACAGTGAGGGCCGAAGCCCTGGGTGGGGGGTGTCAGGGCTGGGGGTGGAGTTTGGCAGATGGAGCCCGGCAGATGGTACACCTTGGGGAGCCTCTCCCCTGCCCCTCGCACCTGGCCCCCGGCCATCCTGGCCCCTCCCTGCCCTCACACCCTGTTTCCTGCTCCTCCGAGCCCCTGGGGGGAAGGCTGTTGCAGGCCTTACTCCCATTTGCCAGGGCAGACTGCCGAGAGTCAGAGGTTAAGTGCCCGGTCCCGGCCTGGCGCTAATAGGCAGCCCACGGCAGGCGAAGGCAAGGACATCCCAGGCCCCTGGGGACCAGATGCCTGCCCTCCCCACCCTCTTCCTGGATGCCGTGGGGGGCGGTGATCTCCATCCCGAGGATCCAGTTACAGCCAGCCTGGCCCCTGCAACGGGATTGGCTCAGTCCCCGGTCCTGAAGGGACGGCAGGGGTGGCAGGTCCTGCCCCGGCTGCTTCCCAGACCCACAGTGCAGCATGGGAGCTGGGTGGCCAGGCCACCTCCTCCAGGAAGGCCTCCCCCGTCCCCACCTGCACCCAGCAGCTCCCGTGCTGACCAGGCCCTAAAGCCCTGCAGCCCCTCCCCAGAGGCACACTCCTCTCCCCAGGCATTAGATGCAAGCCCCGGAGTTTGGTCGGGAGTGACGAGCAGTAGGGAGCCCAGGAAGGTTCTTGAGCATGGGAGGACTTGGAGGATTTGCTTTTTAGGAACACAGGTCTAGTGGGACTTCCAGATGAGAACAGAGCAGGGAGGGGTGTGCTCTGTGGCTCCGCCGGGACCAGCCAGGAAGGAAGACGAGAGCAGGAGGCCCCATTCTCCCGGGACTGCGCGGGGCCGGCTCTCCTGGACGCTCGCCACAGCTGGCGGCAGGAGGGCGTCACAGGGCCCCCAAGGGGCCGAGCTCCAGGCAGGAGGAGGCACCTGCTCCTGGCGCATGTCCGGAGTGGGGGGCCCCCTCCCCACACCAACCCCGGCTCCCTGAACCCCGCCTTATGGACACGTCCTGCCCCAGCCTGGCTCCCCGGTGTCGGGGCCCTGGGGTCTGTGCCTTCCTCCCTGTGTGTCCCCCTGTGAGACCGGGGTGGGGGTGAGAAAGGTGTCTGGGGGCTGATGAGGAATCGGTGGAGGTTGGCACTCAAGACCCCAGGAGCGAGGGAAGCCCGTTTGGGTGACCCCCCAAGTGGGGCAGCTGCTGGGAGGCGCCATGAGAGTCAGGGGCCGGCTGAGACAGTGAGCGATGCTCGTGGGGAAGGGCGCCGGGGGCAGGCAGGGGACAGGTGTGTGCTGGTCCCAGACATCCTGAGGGCCTCGCGGGGGGGTGGAGACCCCTGGGGCAGGCAGCTGAGGCTGGTGGGCTTGGCCCCCTGGGATTACCAGCGCCCCTTCCAGGGGGAGTTCCAGGGGCAGGCCTCCCGCAGCCTAGGAGCCTCAC
>PVKY010015715.1:0-10072 GCA_004027775.1 Bradypus variegatus | reverse complement strand
TTCCAAGTACTGTAAATTCCTGTGCAGAGGGCGTCGTCGTCTTCCGGACAGATTATGGGCAGGTGAGAACAAGTCCCTACAGCTTCATGACACTCGGGTGGTGCTTCGTTTGATAGTCTAACCCAAGGACACGTGTGCTCATCCTTTCCCCTATACCTTAAAATATTTTCCTAAGTGATAAAGAAAAACTCCAAAAGGAATGTGTAATGTACGCCTCAGCTCTGTGATTAATGCCGTTAAAGCCCTCCAAATGGAATACAGAAAATGTCACAACCACAGTGGGACAGCAGTGCAGTACACACACCAGGTTCCTTCCTGGGTTTCTTTTCCCAGCATCAGAAGTAGAGGGTGCATGCAATATGAGGAAAGTTCAAATATAATGATTTTTGCAGATTGACTTCACAAATCATGAGTGTTGATTTCATGAGTTTTGAAAAGACTGTAGAGCTGGGGAGTAGTGTATTAGTGTTTTGATTGATCCCTTTAGAAGATGGACTAACCTGCCTAACTGAGTTGATTTATCCACCTTATTGGGCACCTAGAGAAGTTTCTATATCTGTTTTGTGGAAACTTCATTGATCCTGATTCCCATTTTTAAAGTGAAACAAATGAAAATTCATGTCATTGAAAATAAATGACTGACACTAGAAACTGGCTGGTTGATTATATTTGGATTCCAGAGAATAGTTAACTATTGTGAAAGGGGGGCCCTGCGTCTCCATTTTTATATGGCGACTCATTCTAATGTTGCAGGTGGATCCTCACCTCAGAGGCACATATTAAAACTTAGGGAATGAGGAGAAAGTCAATACCAGTATTTAAAACATATAGTTTATGAATTCAATTTGCATGTTGTTGTGTTGAGAACAAAGACTTTTGGGGTCAGATTTCTATAGTTTGATGTAGATGGGCTACTTGGCTACTAAAATTTCTCAGCATAGATGGTCTACTTGGTTGCACTGTTCCCATTTGGGTTGTGTTACACTTTCTTGGTTTAAAAGCAGAAATGTTGTTGGGGTATTTTGTAAGTCCTTAGGTTCTTTTTCATCTGAGCATCTCAAATCGCTTTTAAAGTATTTATCAATAACATTTTAAAATATTTATTTGGGGCTAAAAGTCTACCCATGCTTTGTAGATACAGGTTTGGGCATATGGAGAGAGGGACAAAGAGATTACACATCCAAACAGTTATTGACTATGTAGACACTGCACAAATATCCAATCTAGTTTCTTTTGTTTCCGATTCTCAGTTAGTGTAGTATGCTCTGTAAAGTCCAGGTTGACTAAATGAATTTTACTGAACTTTAGGGTCAGGGACTGCCTAAATGTTTTAAGTTTGTGTGTGGAGCTGTCCAACATTTTTCTGTCTCTCTGTCACTTGGCCTGTCTTCCCTTCTCTTTTTCCCCAGATGAGAATTCAGTTCTTTCAGACTCAAGATGATATGAAAAGGGAAAATACTGTTGAAAAATGGCACCTCACAGGACAGAACTGTGTTCCTGAAAGTATTGTAAAACAGGTTTTGAATGAAATTCCCCACCACCACCACCACCTTTTTTTTTGTTGACTTATATTTTAATCCCTAAGATGCTTTCTATTCCTGTCTGACTGAGCTTTGGCTGCAGTAGCTGCTAAGACACCCTCCCTGCCCCACTCCCCCGTCTCTTAGTATTCCTACCTTTCCTGTTACTACCTATTTTGGTTTGCTAAAGCTGCTGGAATGCAATATATCAGAAATGGATTGGCTTTTAACAATGGGGATTTACTAAGTTACAAGTTACAATTCTGAGGCCATGAGAATGTCCAAATTAAGGCATCAACAAGAGAATACCCTCTCTGAAGAAAGGCTGCTGGCATCTAGGGTTCCTCTGTCAAATAGCAGGGCATGTGGCCGGCATCTGCTGGTCCTTCACTCCTGGGCTCCGTTGCTTTCAGCTTCTGATTCCAGTAACTTTCTATGTGAGAGTCTGTGGGTTCTCTCTTAGCATCTCCAGGGCATTTCTCTCTCTAAGCTCTCTCCAAATGTCTCTGCCTTTTATCCTCTCAGAAAGGACTCCAATAAAGGATTAAGATCCACTTTTGAATGGGTTGAGTCATAGCTCAATTGAAACAACCTAATCAAAATGTCCCACCTATGACAGGTCTATACCCATGGGGATGGATTAAAAGAATATGGCATGTTCTCAGTTACCTAGCAGCCTCAAACCAGTACACTGCTTTTGGCTGCTGGTCAGTGGGTGACGCCTTTGCCAGCACCTGTCATTGGGCAGCTCTCAGTGAGGGGTGAGGGGACAGGATGGTCAAGTCACTTGTGTTTGCTCTTGACAGTATTTAAGGACTATGGGTCCAGAAAGAACTAAACCAGAATCATGTGCAGTTAAACTTGAGAATTTCACTGAGGTTTGTCCTCTGATGTTCAGTCATGGGACCAACTGGTCTTATGTCTTCTCTTCTTTCATTTCCAAGTATAACAAGTATAATCAGTTGGATGATTGGTTTAGAAATGATGGGGTTTAAAATATTGGAGGCAAGCTTTAAAGAATCTGGTTGAGACTTGGATGAGCACTGGCAGTGGCTTAAAGACTGTGGTATCTTCCTCTACTGACCTGCTGCTTCCTCTCCTACGTCACAAGCTCCGTGTGGCATTTATGGGCAAAATCACCAAGGATTTGGAGATGTTCACTAACTCTTCCTGGAACTTCTGCTGTTCATCTGGGCAGGGATAGATTCAGGAAGGAATCAGGGTCACAGACCATGCGGAGCATTGCCTCGTCCCGGCCAAGCCCACCCTTGGTAACTTCTCAAGGTATGGGCTAATGTCCACCCAAATTGATCTGCTCTTAACGGGTGTTAAGATAGCCATGTTTGAAGTCCAACAGTAGCTGGTAAAAGTTGTCAAATATTTTGTCTGTGTTTTTTTTTTTTTCAAATCAATTTTGATGACATTTTTATGTTCGATGAGCTGTGACATGGTAGAGTTCATAAACAGATTACAAAACCATTCATTTTGATTTCCTTTGATTCACAGTTAGTGCATTTCAAGCTTTGATGTGCATAGGAATCACCTGGAGATCTTGGTAGAATGCAGATTCTGATTGGCAGGTTCAGGGTGGGGCCTGAGGATTTGCATTTCTCACAAGCATTTCTCACAGGTGTTGCTGACACTGCTGCTTCCTGGACCACAGATGAGTGGTGAGGATGTGGAAGACATTCCAGAAAAATACCTTAGGGTCAGGGTTACCTAAAATGAGGGGCATGAAGTGGGTTCCAACCCTCTACACCACCCCCCCGGTACTCCTGCTTTGGAAGAACCAGAGATAAACACAAAGAAGGGAGGGCTTTAGGTAACACTATAAAATTTGCCTCTGGTTTTTCAGAGCTTTCCTTTCTCCTTTTCATTTCTTTGTTGCCTTCCTGTCTATCAACCGCTTTACCTAGAACATGGCCAAGGGTTGGGTGGAATGCAGCAGAATCATTCCTCACTTAGAAAGGAGGTGGACTCAAAAGCAACTTTTTAAAAATCCTGTGTAGTGTTAGAACCCAAACAGAGCCACGTGTAACCAAAATCCTGCAAAGGAACCTTAGGGATACTCAAAGTTAGAAATTAAGTCTTCCCAGACTACAAGCTTAGGATAGAGTTTAGAAAAGAGGATTTTTGAAAAAGCACTGTGGTTCTGCAGGGTGCAGACAGTTAAAGAAGTCAAACATTCTGATAGGATACCACAGAAGACAGAATTGAACATTTGCCTTTCAGGAAAATTCTAGAGGTTCATCAGCAATCACTAGAGCATCCTTTAGAAACATTGTTGAATTGAGTAAGTTCTAAATTAGATTTTTCACTTTGAGAGTTTGAACTGTTTTATTACTTTTTCTAGAAGGAGCCTAATTCGCTTGCTATGCAATAGCTTGGAATATCAATTTATCTAATTGTATTTGAAAGGATAGTTATTTAATTTGTTCCCGTATACTTAATCAAGGCTATTAGTCTACACAATAATTCTGCTTGGTTTTCTGTTTGCCTTTTCCCTATGTGAGGTCTCCTGAAATATTTCCTGGTTGAGAATTTAATCTCCAAAATCTACAAGTAAATGCCCCCCCTCCACATCCTTCTCTTTTTATTTGTAACAAGTATAATTAGACATGGTTTGAAAAGTTATTCTTCTCATCTCATTTTATTAATCAACAAAAAAGCTCATAGATTACCAGGTACTTTCAAATCACCCCACTCCCCCAAGAAAGTCAGATTTCCTTAAGCCACACAAGAAAAGCAGTACTCATGTTTTTGTAAACACATCTCCCATTTAAAGCCATCTCTGACCTTTCTGGTTTGATCATTTGGTTTTGGCTTGTTGGGTTTAATGCTACAGAGCTAATTTTGTGAAACTTGATAATGGGTTAGTGTGGTGGTTTTTCATTGCTTTTTTGTGTGTGTGCCATTTTCACACGGTAACCCAGCCAAGTCCAGCTGCTTTTCTTTTTCTCTACTTTGCCCCCATTGGTGCCTTTTTGTGTCCTTGGAGTGTTGTGTGGATGTGGGCAGCCTTTTGACCTCTTCATGCCCTCCCCCTCCAAACACCATATTCCCACCCTCCCATCTCCCAGAGAAATGGCCATCGAGCCTGCTGAGTTCTGGAAAATGGAGAGCAGCTCAGCCCAGCAGGTTTCCCATTTTGGAGCATCCCTCAACAGCCTGACTGCACAAATCATCAGCAGTCGGACACTTTCCACTCCATGATTTCAACTTTAGGCGGGAAGAAGTTGAATCTGAGGGCTGAGGGGAAAAGTTGGCTCCTGGGTGTTTTAACCGAGTTAAAAATTTCGTCGGAAAGGAAGCAGACAGCTCATGCTGCCCCCCGAGAGCCCAGGAACGACCCCCGCTTTTCAGCAGCCGCTGGAGCTGCATTCCATGGTCCACATGCCGAGCCAGCTGTTCGGCTGAGGCAGCTGCTGGGGCAAAGAGGCGGCAGCAGAAGGGAACATGGTCTCACTGGCTAACTCCTACATGGGAGCGAGCGATGGGGCTGCCAGCAGGAGGGGGGCACTTAGGATCCCAAGGGCAGCTCACAGCTCGGGGAAGAGCCACTGGGCTGTAAATGGGAGGCCGGCAGGGAGATATCTAAACCCTTACGGAGATGCAGGAAAAGGAGTTTGGGGGCGATCATTAATGGTGCAGAATTAACATCATTAAAATCAGTGACTCGGAGCCCAACTTTACACGTGGGACATATTCTCCCCAGTCGCTGGCCTGAATATACATACCTTTGCTTTTATGTTGTTCTTAAAAGTATGTATTCTATACCTTCTCAACCTTTTGATCGTTTTTGTGTGTATGTGAAGGTAAACATTTCTGTTTTAATACATGCATCTTGGGGAAGTGCTACCCATTTTTTTTCCTCCCAAGGAAAGAAACATAAACTTATTTGCACTTTGGCTCCTATAACCTGACAAGTCTCACGTCCCTTGTGTTGCAATTGCTGCTTCCGACTAAATTAACCTGTGAATTTGGTTGAACCATAGGAGACTGCCGTTTTCGTAGGTCAGAAAGAGTTGAATATTGGCAGTTTCACTTGATTCTATATCTCTTAATTTTGCTTTCTATCTTATTGTTATGATTTAAAAATAAATTTATCTGATGGCTTGAAGTAAAGTTTAACAAAATGTAATGTATTTGTACTCGAATTGAGAGGCAAAACATATCCTTAAAACACAGTCTACAAGACCCTGTCATTTGGAATATCGTTGCCAGCTTTAATTGTTGTTTTATATGTGTTTATTAACAGCTCTGAAATTTTCATTCCCTTTGGGGTTTTCAGTTTCCCTGATGATTGTCTAAAGGATTTGCTATGATTGGTCTCTGCTGCAAATGCCCAAATTTGAGTTGAAAGACAAATGAATAAATAGGTTTTTTTTTTTAAAAAAAACCAAGTTCCTTTTGGATGCCTTTTCTGATGCTGCTTTTAAAATTACAACACATTAGCAATTCTGGTTTGTATTTTTCCTTAAGGAATAGGTAATGTCAAGAAAGAATTGCTTCAGATCCAAGCTCCCAAGTCCCAGACTGGAGAAGCTGATGGTGCAGCTTAGGTTTGCCGTGGCCCCAGCCTGGGCAGCACTGGCCACGGCCACACAGTATACACAGGGGACGGTGGTGTGGCCCCTGTGGGGGGCTGCAAGGCTCTGCTCAAGAGGAAGGCAGCATGGGGAGCTGCCTAGCCACCCAGAAGATAAGGAGAAGGGGAATGCTGACGATAAACGACATGATTTTTAAAAACCAGATGTATTTGGCTTCTTTTGTTGAACCGTCAGTCTGTGTCCATCTGTTATTCCTGGAATTCACTTCAATCAAAACAATGTAGCTGTATAAAAAAAGTCAGCATTGAGCTAGGAAGCTCTTATATTCTCTGTGCTTTTCTCACATTTTGCTATTTCATACTGGAAATGCCCATCTTTCAGATGGACATTAAACACCAGCCTCGGGAGTTTCTTTTAATCAGAGGTCTGCACTCCAGAGACTGAACACCACCGAGCTTACCGTCTTGCCTGGATGACCAAGTACAGTGCAATTCATTTAACTTACTTGGTTTTGAGTTCAAAAGTGTTTTTATGTGCTCTGAAATCACATAAACCTGACTGACTAGACCTACTCTTCCAAGAATTTGGTTTGGCATCTTGCGGCTTAAAGATGGAAAGTAAAATGTTTCCATTAATTTTCACTCTGGGACTATAGGAAGAAAAAAATGTTTCTGCTGGTTTATCAGTTCACTTAGCTCCGGATAAAATATGCATGTATTTACAAACCTGCACAGCTCGGTGTGGAAAGCTCACTTACTGACGCCTGGTAAGAGGCTTGATCCTGCAGGCCTGGCCCTATTGGGATTCCCACTCCTGCTGACACTTGCTTAGCTTTCTCTGCCTTCGCTCAGGGAGGGACATGCTGATGGGGATCTTCTCAGGGAGGCCTTCTCTGACCTTTCCATCTAAAAGATCTGCCCCTTGGCATCGTATCATGTGTTTTACTTGGTTGCTTTTTCTTTCTTCAGCCTCTGAAAATCGGAACTTGTCGTTGTTGTGCCCTCAGCACCTAAGAACAGATGTTGGCCCATGGTGGCCCTCAGTAAATACCAGATGGATGAATATAGCTCCATATGTAATCTGCATGAAACCAAGAGAGTACTAGAACATTCACCTGCTGTATGCTCATTAAGGACTATGATGATATAAAATAAAGAAACTACAAGTCCTGAAGGACCACAAGTGACAGAAGAAAGAGCCCCCTGTCACAAGAATCATGGTGGGAGTTTCATCATGTTAGTGCTACCCGTGGTCCTTAGGACCAGATTGAAATAAAGAGCATGAAAAGTTATTAAAAGAGGCTCATTATTCCAAGGAATTATTTCAGTTGAGAGATTCTAGACTCATGTAAATCACATTCTCATTTTGGGAGGAGGGGGAAAAGGGTTAGATATTAAGTTTGATTCAGAAAATTTTCCCAAACTTGGCATTTAAATATCTGAGATTGTATGTGTGCCAGTTTGTATATTTATGTCTCCCAGAAAAAGCCGTATTCTTTAATGCATTCCTGTGGGGGCAGATGTGTTAGTGTGGATTGGGTTGGAACCTGTTGGAACCTGTTGGTTCAGTGTCCGTGGAAATGACCCACCCAACTGTAGGTGATAACCTTGGATAATTTCCATGGAGTCGTAGCCTTGTTTATTCCTGGAATTCACTTCAATCAAAACAGTGTAGCTGTATAAAAAAGTCAGCATTGAGCCAGGAAGCTCTTACATTCTCTGTGCTTTTCCCACATTTCTCTGTTTCGTACTGGAAATGCCCATCTTTCAGATGGACATTAAACATCAGCCTTAGGAGTTTCTTTTAATGAGAGGTCTGTACTCCAGAGACTGAACAGCATCTATACTCCAGAGACTAAACAACAGCGTGGGCCTTATTTAGTACTGAAGCACTATATCAGCTCAGACAAAAGCCCAGAGATGTTTTGGAGAAAGCCATTTTGAAACACAACCTGGGAGCAAAGAGCCAGCAGACACCAGCCACGTGCCTTCCCAGCTGACAGAGGTGTTCATAACTAGCTGAAGCTGAGAGACACTTTGAAGATGGCTATTGGAAACTGATGCAGACACTTTGGAGACACCATTTTGAAATGCAACCTGGGAGCAAGCAGTGTTTTGCATTCTGGCAGCATTAGCAAACTAGAGCAGTATGTTACTCCATGTTCTGGTTTACCAGTGCTGCCGTTATGCAAAATACCAGAAGTGGATTGGCTTTTATAAAGAGGATTTATTAGGCTACAAATTTACAGTTTTAAGGCCATAAAAGTGTCCAAACTAAGGCATCAACAAGAGGATACCTTCACTGAAGAAAGGCCGATAGCATCTGGAACAGCTCAACATCAACATTGAAACAGGAAATAATTTACAGTGGCAAACACTATGAGCTATGCTTGTGTTCTAAGAACGGATGCTGTGTCGAGGGCTGTAGACCTTAGCTTGCCAAGGGTGGGGACCATGTCTATCTTGTTACCCACCATTTCCCAGCAGCACTGAAATATCTGCTGGTAAGACTTCAAGAGACATCTGTCCCTCCTCTCTGGGGCCTGTTTAAATGGATCCAACTAATGCTAGGAACATAGCTTGCTATAGGCCCCCTCTTTGACTTTTACCTAGGCCACTGCCTACCAGCCTGCTCAACCCCCTGCCCTTGGTACTTGATAGAAGGTTTTCTTTAGCTTTTGACCCCGTTTATTTTAGCCTCTGTTTCAGTACCTCTCAGTCACCTGGCCCATCCTGTAAAGGATTCATTTTGGAAGACGTTTTCTGACCCTTTTCTGCAGAACATGGCTTGTGCCTTCTCTCCTAAGGCCCTCTGCACTAAGCAGCTGGCCCTTCCCTATCTGATCTTCCCTTGTGTGTGGGTACGTGGGTGGGGAGGGGATTAGAGCCCTGTTAACAGAGCCTCAGGAGGCTCTAACTGAATAAACCTTTAATGATTTTATAGGGGTGGAGGAACAAATGGCTTCTACCCTGAGTAATGGCTTTCTTTGTCTTCTTCTCCATTGGGTCCACTTGTTGACTCCCTCCTTTGTAGGTGTGCCTGCACTTGGGCCTCCCTTTTCCTCCCTGGATCACTGACTGAGCCTCTTCCTCTGAACCCTTAGGCTTGGTCTAGATTTGTGGACTCAGGTGTGCCTCTGGGCTGCCTGTGCCTCTTATCTTGGGTTGACTTCTGGGATTCCAGGCTCTGCTTCTCGGTAGCTCAGCCCACTTGTGCCTGTCTAATCTTGTGTGACATCCAGAGACTTCCTGTAACCACCGAGATCTCCTTGTCTTGCAATGTCAGTGTTCAGACAGGAAGAGAGGGGCTGACTTGAGTTCTGTGCCATGCACCCCCATTATTGCTGTCAGTTTTGTGGTTCGCTTGGCCAATGAGGTTGTTCCTACTTGAAGACAAGCGGAGCACTATCTTGCCTTCTTGATCCCCATGAATATTGAAAATAGCTTATTCATGCTGGATGCTAAGCTACAGGTGGTAATTGATAAAATGGGGGAGATTAAGTAGAAAAATGATTAAATCAAAACCCCCTTTTTTAAAATTTTGAAGACTTAAATAAATATACTTTTATTATAAATATCATTTTGTGAAAAATGTATGTGGAGATACTGTTTGGAAACAAAAGCAATTCAGAAATAATCTGTGGGAATCAGACACAGTACCTTTAGTGCTAGATATAATTTCACTAGAAATAGAAGAGGCAATTTGTTAAACAAATTCAGGCAGTTGACAGTTTGTGAATGAGTTGCATTCCATTCTGATAATTCATTTATAGGCTTGTTATTTGGAACAATTTTTTTCCAAAGACACAGTGATATATGTGCTGAATTGATTATCTAGCCGGTCTGCAAAGACCGGTTTGGGTACCCACAATGCACCAGGGGGTGATGCTAAAGCACTCTATTGCCTGATTCCAGCTTTTAGCATGTGTTCAGAGGTCCAGCCCCAATGCTGTGGTGAGACGAGATAATCCTGTTCTTCCTGTGATCCCCCTCCCCAGTGAGC
>PVKY010015714.1:0-10073 GCA_004027775.1 Bradypus variegatus | reverse complement strand
AATAAAATTATTAAGTTCAGTGAGAATTTGCCAATTGAAAGTGCCATTTTTTGGCTAATGTTTTTGTTGTTCTAAAGGATACTGCAGCCAAATTGTATTGGTTTTAATTCCCCTTTTTATTGAAGTTTAAAAATCTGAGGGGGTAGATTTAGGAGGAAATTTAGTTTGAGCTATTGAAAAGTGACTGTATCAGAGGCTTACAGAGATTGCCCGTGATAGATATTTATGGTTTCCTGCTCCTTTAGAGGCTTATGATTTCCCTGGACGAGGCTGACACGAATTGGGGCTATGCTCGTCAGAGGCTTACGGAGATCACCCATGGGGAGACCCATGGTGCTCTTGCTCCCGTGAGACCACCACACAGCTCCCCAGCTCCTTTAGAGGCTTACAAAGGCCACCCAAAAACGAAGCTCAAGTGGGACTAACGGCCCAGACCCATACGACCCGGTCGCAACAATAAAGCAGGCGTCCCTGATTTGTCATTGGGGGTCAGGAAATGCGTGCAGTCTTTCACCCAAGGCATCCCCCGGGTTACTTTGACTGCTGCAATGGGGAAACACACTCACGGAGTGTCGGAGAGTTTTGACTGAGCGCTCAGGTTTCCTAGGCTTACGAAGCTGGGTGCCACATTAAAGTGGGCTTAGGCGCCACCCTTAGGTGAGCCGAGATGTCCACGGGACATCGAACAAAACTCCCGAGGGGGGATCTGGGCAGAAAGACGTCACTTACCTACCTAGGGCCGAATTAGTTGTAGATGTTTGAGAGCCATGAGGGTGAGCCGGCATCGCATCAAGGTGGTCTGAGTTGATGGACTGAAGCCGCTGAATGCATGGAAACCTGAACGGCTGTGTAGTTCAGGGAACGGAGTTGACTGGGAGGCTGCCCCATTGCCCGGAGGGGCCAGGAAACTTAAACCTCAGTCAAACCTCCGTCCTGAGTTTCGGCACCAAAAACTGTTAGGTCCAGAGCTGTTCAAGAATCCACACAATGCAGCGAGTCATGGTTTAGAGAGTTTAAGGTTTATTAGAGGAATAAAGCAGAAGAAAGCAGGCGGGAGCCATCAGAAAAGAAAGAAAGGAAAAAAAATGGCTCCACTCAATTAACTTTTATATTGTAAATTTGTTCTTTTTATTTTAAGTGCTCCTTTAGTAAAAATGTGTTGAATTTGAATTCTTGTCTTGAGTACTCTTTACTTTTAAACTATTGTCTGTCCCTATACTCTTAATTGAAGGGAAAGTTACCTGATGAAGCCCAAACCAATTGCATCACAACTTGATAAGGCTCAGGCCTTTTCTAATGGAGATCATAGGTTTGAGATGTATGGAGATGAACCCATGTCACTGGGTGCCTCTGGAGTTGGAACTTAAGTGTGAAATTTTAGCCCATTGGAAGTCTGGAGGATGGTACAAAACCTAGACCCAGGGCTTCAAGGATGATGCGGGGTCCATACAAGTGCTCAGGATCATGGACAGGTCTAAGGATGTGTCCGGCAATGTGGCCTCTCAAGCAGTCATGTGCTGGGGCCTTGGAGAGCACATCTGTCTCTGCTTCATTGGTCTCTCCCTGTCTAGTGGGCAATATAAGTGATCATGTGTGTCCCACCTCCAGAGGAAGGGTACTGCTGATCTGCTGGGCCAGTTTACTCCAGAAAGGAGAAGAGAGAGTCAGTCTGGAAGACCAAATGGTGAGAAGATGGTAAGATGCCTCAGGAAGGCTAGACCGGGTGGGTGTAGTCTAGAAAACACAGGGAAGGGGTGAGTCCCACCCACAAGCCTCAGGTCCTTCTGAACCCACCACAATGACATGAGGAAACCCCAAAATATCACACCCAAATTTGGGGTTGGGACCCCATTTTCAGTTTTGGAGGAGTTAAAGCACTCAGCTAACAATTTCCCATGCCTACTCTGGACCAGGAATGAGCTGGGCTGGGAACAGTATTCGGGCTCACCTAGACCCACTTTCCCCAGCTCCTCCTGCCCTGGGTGAGAGGCCCCAGGGAGCCCAGGGGGAAAGAGAGTCCCCAGCTATAAGTTTCTTAGGAGAGAAGGTTCAAAGCACCAGGGTCTTAGTGGTGATAGGGAAGGAAAGGACTGTGTCCTCCCGTGGTTCTTTGGACTGGAGACAAAGAATCAGCTTTAATTCCACTGGTAGTGGGTTGGAGTCCCTGGTGGAGGGAGTGGTTTGGGATGGAAATCTACTCAGATCCAAAATAGATGTCAGTGGTGGTGGTGATTGGGCTGGGGCAGAGGGATTGCAAAAAGGACATTGGCCTTTCAGCCGGAACCGCCATCTTGCAGTGATTCGCCAAAATGATGAACACAAAGGGAAAGAGAAGAGGCATCCACTATGTTTTCTAGGCCTTTTAGAAAGCGTGGAGTTGTTCCTTTGGCCATGTATATGCGAATCTACAAGAAAGGTGGTACTGTAGACATCAGGGGAATGGGCACTGTGCAAAAAGGAATGCCTCTCAAATGTTACCATGGCAAAACTGGACAAGTCTACAGTGTTACCCAGCATGCTGTTGGTATGATTGTAAACAAACAAATGAAAGGCAACATTCTTGTCAAGAGAATTAATGTATGTATTGAGCATATTAAGCACTCTAAGAGCCGAGACAGCGTCTTGAAGTGTGTGAAGGAAAATGATCAGGAAAAAAAAGAAGCCAAAGAGAAAGGTACCTGGGTTCAACTAAAGTACCAGCCTGCTGCATTCAGAAAAGCACACTTTGTGAGAACCAGTGGAAAGAAGCCTGAGCTACTGGAGCCCATTCCCTATGAATTCGTGGCATAAAAGGTGTAAAAAAAGAAATAAAAGACTTGTGGATTGTAAAAATTAAAAAAAAAGAAAAAAAAAAGAAGACATTGTCTCTCTGACAAGAAGGATAGGGGTTCCAGGGGAGGACCACCACTTAATGTCAGTGGTGTGTGGCAAGGAGGAAAGTTTGGAGGTTGGGTGTGTGGGCAAGGAGGAAAGCAAATGTATCCCTTGGGATGAGAGAAGAGGAGCCAGCTCAGAGACTGGTGGGGAAGCCACACCCAAGATCACACCTTGGGGCTCCTCTAAGCCTGAGTCTTCTTCCTTCCTGCCCAGACACTGACATCCAAATCCTGCAGACTTTGGAGTCCGGCTTTCTGGGGAATTTGGCCCCCACTGTACTTGGAACCCATAAGTGGAATAGTCCCTCACCTTTTCCTGGAAATGGGCCACCATTTTCTCCATTGGTCTTGGGAACATCATTTCTTGATGTTTAGCCTTATCCTGCAGCCCTGCGACCATGGCATCAACTTCACCTATCAGTAACCTTTAGAATTGGTGTGACAACAAGAGAAACTGAGTGTTGGCCATGAAATCTGGGCTCCTGAGAGTGAGGGCATTAAGGGAGAGGTAATTTATGTCTGTGTCCTGGAGACCTGGCTGGAAAGGGTTCAGTCCTATTGCTATGGTTGTGGAAGATGTGAAGGGCCACCCCTTTACCACCAGAGAGGATGGAAATATTGACTTCCCATCCTAGGTGTGCCATGGAATTGGTCATCTGCCATTTCAGACAACTGCCCAGGCAGTAGAGAACCTCTTCTCTAGGGTATAGGGCTTGGATGAGAGTGGAACTTCTGCCCACATGGTGAGCTGGGGTTTCAGAGCTCAAATACTGGGAGTCCTTGGTCAGCCATGAGAAGCCCCATCAGTCCTCAGTCCCCAGAGTCATGCTTCTTCCAATATCACTTCCTGCTCACACCATGAGCAGTTCATTGACAAAAGCTGCTTTTCATCCTTGCCTCATGGAACCTCTCTGAAGCATTTTTTGTTGACCACTCAACTTCCAGCCTTGACATCTTTCCCCATTGCCCTTACCTATGGAGTCTTCCTTCCTTCCTCTAGTTAGTGAGTTCTGTGAGGAAAGTGAGTGGGTGTCATTTGGTTCCCACAGGATGTTTGGGAAACCTTGATACTTGAATGGACTCCAAGACTCCATCCCTAACTCAATTTTGGTAGACTCCTGGGGAGGTCCAGGCAGGGCCATGTGAATTGTGTGTGTCTCCTCTGAAGTTCTGAGGCCCTGCATCTCCCAGCACCCCACCTTAAGGATTGGTCTCTGAACTAGGGTGATGAATCCAGTGAAGGCCAGAGAGACAGGGCCTTTCAGTTACCCCCAGTTCTTTTGCTCTCTGGGCCCTTTTTGCTCTTTTGCTCCCAAAATTTGGGGGCCTGGTAGATAGGAAAATCCAGCATAGGAGGCTGAGAAGAAACTTTTGGGAATGATGGGTGTGTTTGCTATCTTGGTTGTGCTTATGTTTTCACAGGTGAAACACTTAATATAAACTTATTGATTGTCTCAGCTTCCTAGGTGACAAAGTACCACAAACAGAGTAGCTTAGGTGCACAGAAATGTATTGTCTGGAAGTCTGATGTCAGGGTGTCGACAGGGCCATCCTTCCTCTGAAACCTGTATGTGAGAATCCTTTCTTGCTTCTAGTTTCTGGTGGTTTACAATCCTGGCAATCCTTGGCTGGCAGCTGCAGCGCTTCAGTCTCTGTCTGCCTCTTCACATGTGTTCTCCCCTGTGTCTGTATGTCTGTAGGTCCAAATTTCCCTCTTATAAGGACACCAGTCATGTTGGATCAGGGCCTACCTAATCCAGTTTGGCTTCATCTTAATTAATAACATCTTCAAAGACCCTATTTCCAAGGAAGGTCTCATTCTCGGGACCTAAGTTTAGGATTTGGACATATCTTTTCTGGGGACACAATTCAACCAATAGCACTGAGGGATGCTGAGGAATGTCACTAACTACATGAGCTTTCAATAGATGCACTATCAGGGACAGCTGTAGCAGGAATGATAGAGAGTCCTGAGAAACAGTACATCAGAGTAAGCTTATTGCAGTTACTATTGCAAAATGCAGTAACTTCTGTTTACTAAAAGTCATATGATGAATAACAACTATAGTTTTAATTCCAAATGAACAGAGCTTGAAATTCACAATAACTGTGTCCACTTGTGGTTACCTGCATTCTGAATTTTTTGCTCAATAATAAGCTTAGCTTATCCAGTGTTTATAACTGGCATGTCCTGTGGGTCTCTATTTCTTGTTTTCTCAACAGTACATATTTCCAATCTTTTTAAATTATGCAGTCCATAGCTCATCTAAAGGAAAAAACAAAAACATATACCTACCCTATGACCCAGAAATTCTTCTCTTATGTATTTACTCAAGAGAAATGAAAGTACATATCCTCAAAAGACTCATATGAGAATGTTCAATGCAGCTTCATTAATAATAGCCAAACACTGGAAGCAACCCAATGTCCATCAACATCTGAATGGATTAAAACAATGTGGTACTGTGCATTCATACATGGAATACAACTTGGCAATGAAATGGAACAAGCCACTGCTACATACAATAACACATAGGAATTTCAAGAAAGAAGCCAGGCACAAAAGAGTACACACTATGATTCCATTTTTTTTTTTTTGGTATATTGCCTATGTTAATTTTTTTTCTCTTTATTCAGTTTTATTTGAACACAATCACATAACATACAATCATCCATGATACATAGTCAGCCGTTCACAGTATGATCATGTAGTTATGCGTTCTTCACCACAATCTATTTCTGAACATTTTCCCTACGTCAGAAAGAATCAGAACAAGAATAAAAAATAAAAATGAAAAAAGAACACCCAAACCATTCCCCCATCCCATACCATTTGTCATTTAGTTTTTATCCCCATCTTTCTACTCAACTATGATTCCATTTTTATGATGTTCTAGTACAGCCAAAACCGAGCTGTGGTGATAAAAGTCAGCACAAAGCCTGCTTTGGAGAGATGAATGGAAATGGACATAAGGGAATTTTCTGCAGTGATGGAAATGTTCTCCATTTGATGGGGGTGGTGGCTGTACCAATGTGTGTATTTACCAAAACTCATCAAACTATGCACTTAAAACCTGTGCATTATATAGACATCAATCATATAAAATTCATTTATTATATGTTAATACAATATTCATAAATGCAAATATATGTATTTAAAATTTGTTTTCATTATACAGAAATTTTATCTTAATAGAAATGAAGCAAGATCCAGGAAACATAAACAGCATGAGTACATTAATTAAAAAGTTAACAAATAGGTGTATCTAAATTACAATTTTTCAGGATTCATTGATAGATTGTAAAATTTTAAATAAAACATGGAATTGTTAATGTAAAAATTAGGAGAGTGGTTATTTTATTTTGATGGGGTATAGAGGATGTTCTTATCAGAAAGATATGTAAAAGGAATGTCTGGGTTGGGTTTTGTCATCAATTTTCTATATTTTACTCTGTTGTGTTTATATTGTTTTTTGCTCTAACCATTTGGTTAACCCTGCCTACCTGCCTATACACCTTCCTGCATGTGTGTTATATATCACAATAAAATAGGTGGTAAATATTTGACAAGATAGAAGTTTGGTGCTGACACTCATCTTTTGGTGACAATTTCCAGTGCTCTTCTTTTCCAGGGAACAATATTCATAAATGAGAGACTGCTTTTAAAATCTCAAGAAATAGTTTATAATAGTTTAAAAGACTTGCTTGTATGATATATTTGACTGCATCAAAATTAAGGATTTCCATTAAATAGAGGACAACCCAGACAAGTTTCATTGCCAGATGGACTGGGAGAAGCCATTTGCTTCATCTAAAGCTCACAAAGTATTAATAACTAGATGCACAAGAAAATTCCACAACTAAGGAAAAGGAAAACAAACCAACCTTAAAATAAGCAAAGAATATGAATATTATTTCACAAATATGGAAGTTTGAGTGGAAAAAATGGAAAAACAAGTCCATGTTTAGATGCACAAACTCACTGGTAGATGAAGCAACTTAAAAATTAAACAGAGTAGATACTACTTTCTACTCATCAGACTGGAAAATCAAGAAGGCAGATAATAATCAGTGTGGCAAAGCTTTAATGGTGGGAGAATGGACTGTTGACACATTTTGGAGCTGGCAATAGTCTATTTTGTAAATTAATTGTTTGCTTTCTGGTAAGTCATTAAGCTGTATGCTTAATGATTTGTATCATACACTTAACAATAAGAAAGTTTAAAACCAAAATTGAGTGAAAGTAACCAGAGGAAAAAAATATATAATTCCATTTACATGAAGTTCAAAATAGTAAAAACTAAACTTTATGATTTAGGAATGCATATTTTGTTGGCAAAAGTATATTATTGTGTAGGATAAACAATAGGTATGAGATTACCATCTTTACAAAGAGCTTAGAGAAGTTGATAAGGAAGACTCCAAGGTTCCTCCCTGTGAACAGATAAGTCACAAAGAGACATTCTAGTTAATAAATAAATAGATGGGAATGTTGTTTATAATCACATCCATGCAAAATAAAGATATGGTATTTTTTCTCTAATCTTGAATTGGCAAAGGTGAAAACAGTCAATCATATCAGGCACTCTCATGCATTGTTGGGAGGTTTAAATGAGTTTTACACTTTTGGAAAATGGTTTGGCTTCTAATGGAATTAGGGGAATATTCTCTCCTCCCAAGTTATTGCATCAATTAGAAATGCATTTAGCTATAAGTTACAAAAGGGTGACTTTCACGGACTTTAACAAATAAGATTTTTTTTCCCTCCCGTAACAAAAGTCAGGAGATGGGTTGCTGCTGGTCGATTCAGTGGCTTGACCATCCAGAGGACATTCCCGAGGTAAAAGAAGGAAGAGGGAGTAGAGGCCCGGGAGGAATCCCAGGCTCTCCGGCGGCTCTTCCAGCCTGAGGCTTCTGTTCAGTTAGTTATTCCTAATCTTAGGACCCAATCTTATTCAGCACCCCGGACAGCGCCACTCCTGCTCCCTGGGGCACGCAGAGACCAGGATATAGATTGGCTGGAAAGAGCTCCCCCTCTGGGCGGCTCCTGATGGGAGAATTGGAAGATGAAGGGAACCCGGAATGGAAATCCCTCCCGCTGCCCTTCTCAGGCTCCCCTTGCCACCGCCCAGGAAAAGGGACTTCTCACATACCTCCGGTCCCTCGCCTCTCAGGGCAGACCGAAATCCCAGTGCCTTCAGGAATCCCTCCTTGTTTGGGATAGACCCCAGACCCCTCCTCCACCTCCTAAAGACTTGAGTTCCTCTCTCTCCAACAGGCTGACATCTCTCACTCGCCTGTCTCCAGCTGTCTCTCTCTCTGGCTGTTTCTCTCTGTCTCTTTCTCTGTCTTTCTCTACCTGGTAACCAAAATGGAGCTCTTCCAGGGAACATGACTCATGGTCCTTTTCTGTCCCTAACTCTGTGTCAAATCTGAAAGATTCTTTTCAAATGTGTCTCAGCACCTTTGAATTTGAAGGAATGAAATCACAGGAGGCGGACTTTCTATCTTTGGAAGAGATGGGAGGCATTCACAGTGTTACGCATACTGGGATGTCACTTAGATTGGGAGAAGAGTGCTGTGGCCACAGAGATTGATGGCTGCCAGGGAGACACCAAGCAGGCTATTAGCTAATGAGAGGGAGGTAGGGCAAGGAGAGGGACATTAAATGGTCACCCCACGGATGGGAGGCATTGTGGAAGCTGGAGGAACTCTGGAGCCTCAGGCTCCACCTCCCTCAGGATCCAAATAGCTCACCCAAGTCTGAGGCCCCAGGCTTGTATCCAACATCTGCCCATGGGGTCTCTCCCCACAGATGAGCACCAGAATTCATCTGAGGCTTCCTGAAGCCTCCTGTGTGCTTAGGACAGAGTGGATTCGGTCCCAGGAGAGTCTTGGTTTTCCACCCTTCAAGCCCTCAAGAAAGGGGCTCCAAAAAACCCATCTGGGGGAAATAGACTCCCAAACTCCACAGCTCCCTTGAGGGAAGAGGGACTTGGTCTCCAGGCGATGAGGGGGAGTGTCTGAGAGTAGAGGAGGAAGGAAGGCTCCACAGAGTGTGGGGTGACGTGACTTCAGCTTTCACTTCCCCTGCAGTGGTCTGGGAGGAGGGGATACTTCTGTTAAAGGGGAAGATCTGGGTCAGAAACTAAACTTCAATCCAGGAAGAGTTCTCAGCTCTCATTACCTCACAGCTGCCCCCTTTTCCAATCTAGGAGAAACTAATCAGATGGTGTCAGGAGATCTAGATATCCCCTCGTGGTAGATTGAGCTGTGTACCCCCACAAAGGCATGTTCTTAATCTTTATCTGCATTCCTGAGGGTGGGAACTCATTATAAATAGGATGCAGTCAGGAAGAAAGGGCCACACAGGAAGAAGCTGGAAGCCAGTGGAAATCGAAAGTGCAGACACAAGGAGAGATGTCATGTGACGGCAGGCAGTGATGTGACCCAAGGAACCCCAAGGATTGTGGCAAGCCAGCACCAGAATCTCCACCCAGGCTTGGTCCTCCCTTCCTGCATGCACAATTACAAGAGCTTTCTTTCTGGCCTCTTGGCCCCTAGTCTCTCCCTTCCAGTTCTTGCCTACATTGATACCTATATATGACCCTGTCCCTTTTCTGCTCAAAAATTTTCCATGGCTCCCTGTTGCCCTTGGATCAAGCTCAAACCTATCAGTGTGTCTGTCTCCCCCAACCCTGCTTGAGCTACTTGAGGGTCAGGTCTGATTCAAATCTGTCTTTTTCACTTCAGCTCCTAGTTTGTGAATAATTGAATGAATACATGCATGAATGAAATGAGTGAAGAGTTGCTTCTTTTGGCCACCTGTGCCCTCTCCCTTCTCTTATGCCATCCTGAGTCCCATCCCTGGCAGGCTGACCTACATGAGGGTTTGGAGCCCATGACTCCCAGGGCCAAGTGGTACCTGTCTCCCCAGTCCAGACAATTGTGCCTGAGGCCAGGGGACAGGACCTGGGGGACTCTGTCCTTCCTCACTGCCTTACTTAGGGCAAGACCCCTTTCTTCCTTAGAGCCTCAGGGTTTATCTGTGATGTACAGAAATGGGACTAGATGATAGAATCAATCGCAGCTCAATGCTCCACGAGTCTCAAGTTCCTCTTCTGGGCTTTTGCATTTTATTCTGAGCCCTGGCTTCCTGTCTAGACATCCTGCCCCCTCCCACATCTGCAGTTCTCC
>PVKY010015713.1:0-10075 GCA_004027775.1 Bradypus variegatus | reverse complement strand
AAAAAATACCCTGAAGCAAACTTTTGGAGACGATTCATTATTTTAAATGACTACTGAGGATGTTTGATGAGCAAGGAAGGCTTTGGCCCGAATACTTTGGGGTACATAACAATGACTGTTGACCTTACCTTCTGAAGGTCAATGCCGGCCAGGCTTCTGCTGGTCTAGCTGTCACTTCACAATTGGCAGTGATCTCTCTTCTTGAACTACTCAGCCACTCACTGAGATTAATCCCCTTTAGGTTTAGTGATGATCTAAAGCTCCAGCAAAAAAAGTGTTCTACTCTTGCTTCATTTTTACCTTGAGAGATCCCCAAGGGAGAGAGTGATGCCTGTACAGAGTGTGAGCTTTGGTGCTCAGATCAACTGACTTTAAATTCCAATATTAACACTAAATTACACTGTGATTTTGGGCACTTGATTAAAGTCCTAGAAGCCTTTGATTTTGTAGATGATATCCAGAGATGATCATGTCCACTTCGTAGTGTTGCTTTGAGGATTAAGTGAGTTTGTGTATATCCAGTGTCTACCATGATCAAATATCACCAAGTAGTGTCTGTTTTCCTTTGCTGGGGGCTTTGGATCTGGCCCCAAATTGTTTTGCCACCACAATAGAGGCTAGAGATCAAGTGCCCCTGTAGACTGACCAACAAAGCTTTCCAGAGGAGGCGATCCTTTGAAAACCAACACTCCACAAGGGTAACTAGACATTTCTTTATAACCAGGGACATTCATTTGGATCTGGAACTGCATATTACCAGAAGCTTACTCCTGAAGTGAAGTCTCCTCATAGTTCTGGGCCCTGCTATGGTCATACAGAGGCTAAAAATATGCTACTTTCTTGTGCAGGTAAAGGGAAGAGGAGAGTCATTTTCCCAGGAACCACTAGGGTTTGACATTAGGGGATGATTTTTAGTTTATTTGAGAACCTGTAATTATTAACAGCAATGTGTTTAAGGAAAAAATCAGATTAGTCAAAGGTACTTTGCTGCAGTGGGGCTTTTTGATGGCCTGCTTTTTCTCTGTCCCTTCCCTCCTCTTCATTCTCCTTTAATCCTTTCAGTGGTTTAACTGAGCCTAGTTCAAGCATCAGCTTCATCTCATGATGCCTCCTATCATGATTTGGTCTTGCTCTTTGGTTGATCTTGTGGTACTTTGCACTACCAGTGATGTGGTGTGATATTTTGCATTGTCTGTTAACTTTTTTATCTCTGAGAGATTGCTAGCTTTTAGAGGTCATGGAAGGTCAAAGGAAGAAGATAAAAGTCCAGAAAACACCAGTGAAGGAGGCAAGACTGTGAATATGCTGGGAAAAACTTAAAAAAATCTTTCATATACTCAAGGAGATGATGAAAAATACAGAAAAAGAACTAAAAGATATCAGGAAAACAATGAATGAATAGTATGAGAATTTCAGTAAAGAGACAGAAATTTTAAAAAGGAACCAAACAGAATTACTGGAGTTGAAGACCACAATAACGTAAATGAAAAATTCCCAGGAGGGTTTCAACAGCTGATTGGAGTGGGCAGAAGAAAGGATCAGTGAACTTGAAGAGGAGACAATTAAAATAAGTCCTGCTAGGAGCAGAGAGAAAAGAGAATTATAAAAAGCACCAATAGTGCAAGAGAGCTCTGGGGCACCATCAAGCGTACCAATATATGTATGATGGGAGTCCCAGCAGGAGAAGAAAGAGAGAAAGGGGCAGAAGGAATAGTCAAAGAAATAATGACAGAAAACTTTCCAAACTTAGCAAAGGATGTGAATATGCATGCCCAAGAAGCCCAGAGATCAACAAACAAGATCAACTTGCAGAAAAATATGTCATGTTACATAATGATGAAATTGTTGAAGGCAAAGAACAAGGGCAGAGTTCTGAGAGCTACAAAAGAAAAGCAATGTGTTATGTATAAGGGGGTCCCAATTAGATTAAGTGCTGATTTCTCATGAGAAACCATGGTGCCAAGAAGG
The DNA here is from genome assembly GCA_004027775.1 of Bradypus variegatus. Classification (NCBI taxonomy): domain Eukaryota; kingdom Metazoa; phylum Chordata; class Mammalia; order Pilosa; family Bradypodidae; genus Bradypus; species Bradypus variegatus. The sequence goes on along the minus strand of PVKY010015713.1, from coordinate 8,107 downwards.
CAGAGGGTTAAAGTACCTAAAGTATTTAAAGAATTGTCAACCAAGAATTTTATAATCCAATGAGATTTTCTATCTAAAATGAGGGAGAGATTAAGGCATTCTCAGATAAACAAAAGCAGAGGGAGTTCTTCATCACTAGACATGCCCTATGGGCAATGCTAAAGGGGTTCTTCAGACTGCAATGGAAAGGACACTAGGTAGTGGTTCAAAGTTGCATAGAAAAATAAAGGTCTCCAGCCAAGTTAACCGTTTCACTAATTATAAATGCCAATGCTGTCATATTGCAGTTTTTCAGAATATAACTCCACTTCTTACTTCCTACAGGTGCTAAAATGCAAATGCTTATAATGATAAATTTATAGTTTTGGACATACAATGTACAAATATATAATTTATAACAATTACAAAGAAAGTCAGGAGAAGAGGGGTGCATGTGTATATGTATGCTATCAAAGTCAAGTTGGTATCAAATCAAATATAATTGCTATATATTTAGGATGTCAAATTTTAAGCCCACTGTAACCACAAGGAAAATATATGAAAAGCATATACAGATAGAAGAAGGGACTCAATATGGTACAATACAAAAAATCAAATAAATACCAAAATAGTCATTTATAGAAGAATTGAGGAGCAAAAAAATGTATAAGACTTACAAAAACTTAAAAAAATAGCAAAATGGCACAAGAAAGTCCTGCATGATCAGTAGTGACTTTAAATGTAAATGGATTAAACTCCCCAGTCAAAAGGCAGAGATTGGCATAATGGCTATAAAAGCATGCACCAACCATATGCTGTTTATAAGAGAATCAACTTAAATTAAAAAATACAAGTAGTTTGAAAGTTAAAGGATGAAGAAAATGTATACCACACAAATAGTAATCAAGAGAGAGCTGGGGTAGCTATACTAACATCAGATAAAATAGGCTTTAAGTTAAAAACTGTTATGAGTGTCATTATAAGATGGTCATCGTATAATGATAGAGGGCTCAGTTCAATAAGAAGACATAATCATCAATACATATGCACCTAACAAAGCCCCAAAATATAGGAAGCAAATAATGACAGATTTGAAGGGGGAAATAGGAAGTTCTACATAAACAATAGGAGACTTTAATACACCACTTCCAATAATGGATGTAATATCTAGACAGAAGATCAATAAGAAAATACAAGACTTGAACAATACTCTAAATCAACTAGACCTAACAGACATATATAGAATACTTCAACTAATATCAATATAACACTAATTCTTGAGTACAAAGGATCATTCTCCAGGATAAATAAAAAAATACTGAAATCATACAACATGTCTTCTCCAACCACAATGGAATGAAACTAGATATCAGTAACAGCGGGAGAAATGGAAAATTTACAAGAATTGAATAACATATTCTTAACCAATGGATAAAAATGAAATCGCAAGTGAAATTAGGAAATATCTTGAGGTGAATAAAAATGAAAATACAGCATATCCAAACTTATTGGATGCAGCAAAGGCAGTGTTGAGAAGGAAATTTATAGTTGTAAATGTTTACATTAGAAAAGAGGAAATACCTCAAATCAGGAACTTAACCTCAAAACTGGAAGAACTAGAAAACTAAGAGCAAGCGAAACCTAAGCAGAAGGAAGGAATTTAATGAAGATTAGAGCAGAGATAAAGGAAATAGAGAATAAAGAAACAATAGAGACAATCAACAAAATCCAAAATTTGCTCTTTGGAAAAACCAATAAAATTGACAAACTTTGCTAGATTGATGAATTAAAAAGAGCAGGCACAAATAACTAAAATCAGAAGTGAGAAGGGGGCAATACTACTGACTCCACTTACATACAAAGAACTACAAGCGAATACAATGAACAACTGTATGCCAACAAACTGTGAAATGGACAAATTTATAGAAACACACAAACTACCTACAAATGACTCAAGAAGAAATAGATCTCAACAAACCAATAACAAAGAGATTGAATCAGTAATCAAAAACCTCCCAACAAAGAAACAACCAGGACCAGATGGCTCCACAGGGGAATTTCACCAAACATTCCAAGAAGAATTAAATCGAATCCTGCTGAAACTCTTCCAAAAAACTGAAGAGGAGGAAACACTCCCTAGTTGATTCTATGAGGTCAACATCACACTTTAACCAAAGTCAGATAAAAATACCACAAGAAAAGAAAACTATAGACTAATTCTCTTATGAATATAGATGCAAAAATCCTCAACAAAATACTAGCAAACAAAATCCAGCAGCACTTAAAAGAATTACATACCATTATCAACTGGGATTTACCCCAGTGTATAAGAGTGATTCCAAATATGAAAATCAATTAATATCATACATTACATTAAGAGAATGAAGGGAAAAACCCCCACATGCTCACTCAATTGGTGCAGAAAAGGCATTTGATAAAATCCAGCACCCTTTCTTGATAAAAATATTTGGAAAATTGGGAATAGAAGAAAACTTCCTCGACATGATAAAGGGCATTGTTTTAGTTTCCTGGGCTGCTCAAACAAATACCATGAACTGGGTCAAGTTAAACAATGGGAATTCATTCACTCATGGTTTGAGGCTGGGAGAAAAGTCAAAATCAAGGCAGTACCAAGGTGATGCTTTCTTCCCGCAGACTGGCATGCTGGGGCTGGCTGCCAGCAATCCTTGGCTCCTCTGTCACGGTACAAGGTACACTGCAGTGTCTCCTGGTCTCTCCCTTCTCTTCCAGATTCTATCAATGCCCAGCCTCTTTATTCCTATGACTTTCTTTTCTCATGTCTGAAGTAATTCTGCTTACAAAGGACTCCAGTAATAAGATTAAGACCCATCCTGATTGGGCTAGGTCACACACACTTTAGCTGAACCTCATCAAAAGGTCCTACTTACAATGGGTTCATATCCACAGGAATGTATTAAATTTAAGAACATATTTTTCTGGTGTACATACAGGTTTAAACCACCATAAGCATATATGAAAAGCCCACAGCGAACATCCTACTTAATGGTGAAAGACTGAAAGCCTTCCCTCTAAGAGCAAGAACAAGTCAAGTATGCCCACTGTCATCACTGTTATTCACCATTGTACTGGAAGTTTTAGCCAGAGCAATTAGGCAATGAAAATAAATAAAAGACATCCAAACTGGAAAGGAAGAAGTAAAATTTTCCCTATCTGCAGATGAATGATCCCATATATATAAAATCCTATAATATTCTACAACAAAACTCCTAGAGCTAATAAATGAATTCAGCAAAATGGTCGGGTATAAGATCAACACCCAAAGTCGGTAATGTTCCTATATGCTGGTAGTGAACAATCAGAAGAAGAAATCCAGAAAAAAATTCCATTTACAATAGCAACTAAAAGAATCAAATATCCAGGAATAAATTTAACCAAGGATGTTAAATGACTTATACATAGAAAACTACAAAACATTGCTAAAAGAAATTTTAGAAGACCTACATAAATGGAAGGACTTCCTGTGTTCCTGTATTAGAAGACTAATATTGTTAAGAGGTCAGTTATACCCAAAATATTTTACAGATTCAATACAATTCCTGTCAAAGTTCCAACAACTTTCTTTGCAGAAATTGAAAAGCCAATCATCAAATTTATATGGAAGGATAAGGGGCCCCAAATAGCCAAAGCCATTAAAAAAATAAAAAAAAGAGGAACTTTACCTCACACATTATACAAAAATCAGCTCAAAATAGATCAAAGATCTAAACATAAGAGCCAGAACTATCAAATTCACAGGAAAAAACCATCAGGATACACCTCCAGGACCTTGTGTTAGGCAATGGTTTCTCAGACTTTATACCCAAAGCACAAGCAACAAAAGAAAAAAACAGATAAATGGGAGTTCATCAAAACTAAAAACTTTTGTGCCACAAAGGACTTTACCATGAAAGTAAAATGACAGCCTACACAATAGGAGAAAATATTTGGAAACCACATATTGGATAAGTGTTTAATATTTAGACTACATAAAGAAATCCTTCAACTCAACAAAAGACTAATAACCTGATTAAAAAATAGGGAAAAGACTTGGACATTCTCCAAATGACTATACACAAATGGCCAAAAAGCACACGTAAAGGTGCTCAACACCATCATCCATGAGGGGAATGCAAATCAATACTGTAATGAGATACTGTATCACATCCACTCAAATGGTTACTATTGCTTTTTTTTACAAAAGGAAAATAACGTGTGGAGAGAACGGGGAGAAATAGGAACACTGGTTCAATGTTGGTGGGAAGGTAAAATGGTGTGCTCACTATGGAAGACAGTTTGGCAGTTTCTCAGAAAGTGAAGTATAGAATGACCATATGAACCAGCAATCCCACTTGTAGGTGTGTACCACAAGGAATTGAAAGCAGGGACTCAAACAGATATTTGTACACCAATGTTCATAGTGGCATTATTCACAATTGCTAAAAGATGGAAACAACTCAAGTGTCCATCAACCAATGAGTGGGTAAACAAAATGTAGTATATGCATACAATGGAATATTATTCAGTCATAAAAAGGAATGAAGTTCTTATACATGATACAACATGGATGAACCTTGAAGACATTGTATTGAGTCAGATAAGCCAGTCACAAAATGACAAATATGTATGACCTCACTTATATGAAATAATTAGAATAAGTAAACTTAAAGAGTCAGAATCTAGAATATATGTTACCAGGGGATGAGGTAAGAGTAACGATTAGGGAGTTAGGCTTTCAAATGAACAGCGTTTCTATTTGGGACTATGGGAAAGTTTTGTTAATGGATGGTGGGGATGGTAGCCCAACATTGTGAAAGTAATTAACAGCACTGAATTATATATTTAAATGTGGTTAAAGGAAAATTTTAGGTTGTATATATGTTAATAGAATAAAAATTTAAAAAAAAATCCATGGAACTTCACAACACAGTGAACCCTAAGTGAAACCATGGACTATAATTAATAGTACAATTATAAAAGTGTGCTTTCATCAGTTTCATCAACTGTAATAAATGTGCCACACCAATGCAAAGTGTTAACAATAAGGGTGGTTTATGGAAACCTGTATTTTATGCATGATTTTTCTGTAAACCCACTGCTTCACTAATAAAAAAAAGAAAAAAATCAAGAATGTCTTTCTAATGATTTTATGGAAAATATTTTGTAGCACTTTTATTATTATGCTTTTTAATTTAGTCTTTAATTATAGACATATCAAATAATGCTATAGAGTTGTAAATGGTAGTGAGACTGAAAATGAAACTAATATCCAGAATAATTTTTTTTCTGGTAAAATTATAGACAGTATTATGAACGTTCTGCCTGTTTAACTTCCAATTACGACATTCTAATTGGAAAAGTCCTCCAGGTAGAATAGAACAAGCTCTAATATAATAGGCTGAGAAGCATGGATTCATGTACACAGTCAGACAACAAGTAGGAGTGCTCTTGAAGTATACAGTTCTGGGCTGGGGACTTGTAGGGTGACAGTAAAAGTTTGGTAGGTTCTGCCCTAAGAGCATTTGCAGTCTTATGTAGGACTTGTATTTCCTATACAGTAAAATATCTCTTTCTCTATCAATGGAGTAAATCCACCCACCCAACCAAACTTTCATTTCAAAAAAACAAAATGTAAAACAGTAGGCTTGCAAATTCTTGCCAAAATACCTTTGAAAGCTCTACTTACCCTAGACGTAGGAGAAGCCAGAAGTAGGAGAAACCAGAGAGCGATAGATCATGGTGTGACAGAGGAGTGCCATCACCAGAATGCTACAGACTTTGGAGAAAGCATGGCCTTACCAACACCTTGAATTTGGACTTTTAGCTGCCAGAACTGTGAGCTTGTAAATTCCTTGTTAAGCCAACAATGTGTGGTAATTGTCATAGCAGCCCTGGTAAACTAAGGCACTTACAAAATTTACATTGACCCTGCTCTCTGAACTCAGTGACTGAACTGCTAACTAGGCTGATAACTCCTTGCCTGCCCAGATGTCTTTTCTTGGCTGAAATCAACACATTTTCCTGAAGACAATTTTTTTTGTGTGTGTTATCTCATGAATACAGATTCCTTTAAAAACCAATCAGCAGGAAAAGAAAACACGGTCTACAAATGAAACAGACCCTGGGCCTGAGTTCATTAGCAGGCCCATCTCAAAATTTTGTAGTTTTATAGGTACAGTCTGCTTTGTTCCAAAAAAGATTTAAGGTTATTCTGTGCTCTCTATTTTCAGTTGTCAAGTGGAATTAATTTGAAAAAAATCAACCAGATAGTACAAAGTTGGTCCTATGTCAAATTGGTGGCAAGCACCCAACTGTCACTGAGAAATTAGAAGGGTGTTGAAAAGCCTTCTGATGCTGGAATATTTTCCCCCATTGACCTTCCTATTATCAGATTTCATTATAATCACTTCCTTAGGAGTCTTCTGGAGACAGGCATTTTAACTGGGTTAAGATGTTACCTGGGAGAGGTGCCAAATAAACTAATGTGTGTTAACGTATTATATTTCTGATTAATTCATGGTTGCAAACTCAGTGCCTTGGGGGCCAGGCCGGTAGTTTGTGGGGGGCTGCTGGCTGGAGAGGGCTGGGCAGGGGTGGTGGGTCCCAGCCTCCTCTGCCGGCCAGGTGCGGCTCAGGCCTTTAGAGTGTGTGGGCCTGGGGTCCGGGATGCTGGTTTGTCCTATTTGGTAAAGGATTAATAAATGATATATCTTAATTTTTAAATGTTGATAATTCAGAATTTTTGAAAACCCCGCATGGTCTTTAAATATCCCTCTGGTCACCTGGATCTGACTGGGCTCACTGACCTCCAGTGCAGGAGTCATGTTGTATTCTAAGGGCAGGACCAGGAGCAGAGGATGGCCCCCGATGTTCTGACTGAGGACCAGAGTGGAGAAGGGGTCTCGGCCAATGTCTAAGACCTGGGGTGTGGGATGTGGGGGCCCTGGAGCAGGATCCAGGACCTACAGACCTGGCTGGAATCAACTCTGAAAGAAGGAAGAGGCACACAGAATGGTTGGGTGGGGGCCATGTGCTCATTATTCTGCCAGGGATGAGACCCTGAATGACTGGAGGCTTCTGTCAGCTTCAGTAAATGACACTCATTTTCCTTGATGTGGAAGCTGCCATTGTAGGGAGAACATTGTGTGTTCTCTGGTTTGCAAGGTACTCTTGAGCAGAGCAGATACCAGGGTCTTGCCCTATCAGTGAGCAAACAAGCCCCCAGTGAGACTTCCTGGCTGATTCTCAGCCAAAGGATTTGCAACGATTTAAAGAAACACAGGAGTGCACTTAGAAAAGTGTCTTCTTGGCACTGGAGACAGCCAACAGCTGGCCTTCAGGAGAAATGCAATCCTTTAACTCAGGACCAAAAATATAATTTTTCAAACAGCTCCCAAGAGCCCACAGTGACAGTCTGGCACTTATGACAAGGAGTTGCCACCTAAGCCAGGCTTGGTGTGAAAGATCTTTGCTGTGCCTGGGCCTTGGCGGGGTCCATGGAAACTCTAACTGGTGGCCTTGGCAAGTAGAATTCTGTCACAAAGCCTGCTGGGGATGGTAAGGAAATTTTGAGTGGCAGGTGAGAGGATACAAGGGGAGGTAAAATTATCTTGCACAAGATTAGCATTTGAGAAATGGCTTTTGTAAATGTAGAACAATGTAAAACTTCTGACTCTCCAGTTTTCCCTATGGGCTGGTCATTAAGGGGAGCTCTGTGCTTGCTAAGATGCATACGTGGCTTCGTTCAGCAGGCATCTGAAATCTTTAGAGAACTCACCATCCTCATTTTATAGTCCTATTCATGGGATGCTTTTGTCCTGCAGCAACAAGTGATTGCTTTAAGATATTACTCCAGGAATGGGCAGGAGAAGGCACTGGGGTGAACAAAGAGGAAATAGTTGGTGTTGATTTTAGTATTTTGGAACGAGAATAATTTTTGTTGGAAAAAGCATTAAGTGTGAGTATAAGTGAGAGAGAAAGAGAGTTGGGAGAGAAAGAGGGAGGAAGAAAAAGAGGGATGGAGAAAGAGTAAGAGAAATTCTTACTCTCCTTATGAGACTAACTGTATGGAGTGACGTAGGTGAGTATTATGAGGGCTGATTTTTTTTTT
>PVKY010015712.1:0-10066 GCA_004027775.1 Bradypus variegatus | reverse complement strand
GGGGATGGCAGAAATGGCAGGTGCCCTGCTGCATCTGCCACCAGGGCAAGGACTATCTTGCCCATGGCTTTATATCCCCAGGCCCCAGCCCAATTTTGTGGGGAAAGTGGATGACACAGGGCATGTGCTCACATGGTTGATGAGGACGACATGACAGCCAGCCTGGTCTTATTTGTCTGGAGGTAGAAATGTTTCCATGCGAGCAACACTTGACATGAGAACATGTTGGAGGCAGTACCTGCCCCACCCCTTATATCACCTGGCACAGTGCTCCCCCATCACACAGCCGCAGACCTGAGAGAGGTAACCTGACTTGCCTTAAGGCACCCCATTTGTTAGGGCTAACATTTTGGCATAACCAGGTATGTGGACATCCAACCCCCCCACCAAGCCCAGCCCAGCCCAGCCATGCTCAGCACAATGTCCCTTATTTCCAACACACACAAAGGAAACCAGAGGCAGAATAAAGGCAACAATTTTTTTATTATTCACATATTTCACAGATAAAGGAATGGGAAATGGTCAGGTTTGTATGAAAAAAAATCCGGGTTTGTACATGTGGCTTCATTTACATCTGGGAGCAGGGCTCTCCCCTGACTCAGGCACAGCAGCTGCACTTGTCCGATGCCCCTTTGCAGACGCAGCCCTGGGCGCACTTGGCACAGCCCACGGGGCAGCAGGAGCAGCAGCCTGGGGAGGGAAAGACAGGGTGGAGATGAGCACTCAAAACGGAGAATGTGGGTTCCCACACTTGCAGACAAGGGACACTGTGGAGGCACCACCTTCCACTAGGAAGGGGCACATCACGAGTCCTCAGGGCGGCGGAGAGGACTGAAGATGCTGTAGGGGAAGAGAGGATGCTACTCACTCTTCTTGCAGGAGGTGCATTTGCACTCTTTGCATTTGCAGGAGACAGCACAGCTGCAGGAGTCACCTGCAAGGACCAGTGAAAAATGGCCAGTGAGCAATAAGAGTGACACACGAGAGTCAACCGTCAGGCAGCACATGCTCCCCCCACCCTGTCTCTGTGCTGTGCACAGCCTTGGGAGCCCCTGGCTCACCCAGGGCAGACTCAAGTCCAGCTCCCCACTTTTCTCACTCATTCTGGGAAGGACAGTGTGCTCTCCTGTTTTCACCCCACAAGGAAGGTCCCAGGCTCCTCAGCAGCCAAGGAAGTCTTCGACAACCGGGGACTTATGCACTGAGCCCAGAAGAGGGAATGTCACCCACCTCCCATCTGGCCCAGAGAACTCAGAGGCCTGGATGGAGCTCTCAGGTCCAGTCCAGCAGCCCCCTGACCACCTGGGAGATGTGGTACAGGACACCTCTGAGCCTCAGTCCCCTCACCTCTAAAACGGGAGGCTTTAGGCAAAGGAGAAACCTCTAGGCAAGGGAGAAAGTACTAGACCTGCAACCATCCCAGCACTCAAAATCGCCTCCTTCCTTCTCCAGAGATACTCAGTCCTGCGCCTGGGATTGGGGCATCTTCAGGCCCGGAGGCAGGCGCCCCTTACCAGTGGCGCAGGAGCAGTTGGGGTCCATTTCCAGCTGAGTTGAGGCCGGGGGTCCAAAAGCAAGTGACAAAGAGCCCGTTAGGCTAGTGGAGCGCATGCTGGAGCCAAGGAGAAAGCCGTCTGGCTTTATTGCCCGAGGAGCCGGCACGGGCGCAAAGCCCCGCCCCGGCCCTTGCACACCTGGTCCCCTGAGTCCGGGAACCGGCAGCACTTTTTGCTAGGCTGTGCGCACCGGGCGGGGCCGGGCGCACCTTTCAGGTGCTCATTGGGTGGCTCCCGCTCGCCAGGTGGGGGCTGTGCTACCGGCAGCACGCGGTGTCCCAGCTGCTCTGCCCGCCCCTTCCCAATGTTCCCGTGGCTGCCGGCTGTCCCCGCTCCCCAGTGTTCTGTGAACTCAGCCCCAGGATCCTCGCGTCCTCCCAACCCTCACCCCTGAGTATCTTCAGCTTCGCCCCTTCCTGGAGCCCGTGTGCAGCGACAGCCTCGTGCTTGTGTCCCCGGCCCGGGAGGAGAGGGCGAGAGGGAGCTGTGTGCACAGGAGCGGGCGGGGTGACCTTCGCCCCCCACCCGCATTCCCTCTTTACTAAGCCCTAGACAGGAGCCAGGCACTGTCGCAGTTAATCTCCACAGAGAAATATAAGCTCTGTTCTACAGAAGAGGAAATGGGGGCTCACAGATGTTGAACAACTTGCTCAGGTGGCACAACCAGTAGGTTGTGGGACAGGACAGGCTGTGAGCGTGGACAGCCTGAGACCCACACCCTTGGCCCCTGCTGGCCTCTGGAATCCCCTTTCCACACCGGGAACTGTGGGCAAGCGTGGGCCTGAGTCCTGGGCCATATGGCTCACCTGCCTCCTTGAACATCAAATAGCAATTCCCTCAACAGATAGCCAGGGGCTAACCTTTAGCACTAACAAAAATTCCCCCTGGCCTCTCACTCCTGCCTAATACACACCACCACACCCTCAGCCTGCAGAACCCATCACCCCTACCCCAATACAAGTACTACATCTGGCACCAACTCCCATGCACACCTCCATCTTTCTGGGAAACTGCTGGGCAATTCCCTCCAAATCCCTAGCCGGTTTCTTGATTTGAACTAACCAAGGGCTGGAATCTGAAGGAGGGGCAGATTTCAGGCTGCTCTTAGGAGGAGCTTCCAAAGACTCAGAGTCAAAGCCCAACAGGGAACTCCCAGGAGTAGAGAGCATCTTTCCAGTGGCATTCAGCAAGCCAAGCCTGATGGCTCCTCGGTAGGGACATCGGGAACAGTGCTCCTCAGAAGGGCCGGTCTGCAAACTTTCTGGGCTGCCATGCACTTTAGATCAACAAAGACATTGTTGTCATCATTTTATTTTTCATGTTATTTTGTTTTTAATTTAGTTATTGAAATGTTTCTGTTGAATACTAAAAGGGTATTATACATTGTATTCTTTTGTTTTCTTAATGATACATTTTAATTTTATTTTACTGAAGTTTAGCTCTGTGACAGGAAATAAAAACAGGTCCTTCTCCACGGGGAATTTGACAACCCCTGTGTGGGGATTCAAGCAGGTGGGGAATTGGATTCCAATCCCTCTGAGTCCCTTTCAGGGCTAACATCCTATAAGAGGCTTAAGTTGGGCAGAAAATCACATGAATGACAATGAGAGATTGAGAAGTTTCCATGCCTGCAACACTTGACAGGAGAACACAGAGGAGGCTGGACCTCCACATCCCTCTCTCACCTGGCGCAGGGCTCTCCCATCACACAGTCCTACATCCCAGACAGGTAACCTGACTTGCCTTAATGCACCCCATCTGTTAGGGTTAACATTTCTGTGCAGGCCAGGTCTCTGGACTCCCAGTCCAACCCCCGAGCCGAGCACAGCCCTGCTCAGCACAATGTCCCAAATTTCCAACCTATGCAAAGGAAACCAGAGCCAGAATAAAGTCAGTGATTTTATTGTTATTCACATTTTTTGCAGAAAATGGAATATGGCAAATGGGTCAAGTTTGTGGAAAAAAAGGGGGGGTGGTGGTTTGTACATGTTGCTCCATTTACATCTGGGAGCAGGGCTCTCCCCAGACTCAGGGGCAGCAGCTACACTTGTTTGATGCCCCTTTGCAGACGCAGCCCTGGGCGCACTTGGCACAGCCCACGGGGCAGCAGGAGCAGCAGCCTGGGGGAGGGAAAGACAGGGTGGAGATGAGCACTCAGGACAGAGGATGAAGGTTCCCGCACTTGCAGACAAGGGACACTGTAGAGGCGCCACCTTCTATTAGGGAGGGGGCATCACTAGTCCTCAGGGCTGTGGAGAGGACTGGGGGACCTTGTAGGGGAAGAGGATGCTACTCACTCTTCTTGCAGGAGGTGCATTTGCACTCTTTGCATTTGCAGGAGACAGCACAGCTGCAGGAGTCACCTGCAAGGAAGAGAAAAAGATGGCCAGTGAGCAATAAAAGTGACACACGAGAGGCAACCTTCAGGCAGCACATGCTCCCCCCACCCTGGCTCTGTGCTGTGCGCAGCCTTGAGAGCTCCTGGCTCACCCAGGGCAGGCTCAAGTCCAGCTCCCACTTTAATTGCTCATGCTGGGAAGGACATGGTGCTCTCCCGTTATTACCCCACAAGGAAGGTACCAGGCTCCAGACGGAGACGAGAAAGACTTCAGCAGACGAGAAAGACTTCAGCGGCCAGGGACTTTCACCCTGAGCCCAGAAGAGGCAACGTCACCCACCTCCCATACAGGCCCAGGGGGCCCAGAGGCCTGGACCAAGAGCTCAGGTCCAGTCCAGCACACTCCTGACCACCTGGGTGACGCGGCACAGGACACCTCTGAGCCTCAGTCCCCTCACCTCTGAAACGGGAGGCTCTTAGGCAAGAGAGAAAGTGCTAGACCCGCAACCATCCCTTCTGCTCAGCACTCAAAAGCTCCTTCCTTCATCCCCAGAGATCCTCAGTCCACGGGCTGGGACTGGGGCAACTTCAGGCCCGGAGGCAGGTGTCCCTTACCAGGGGTGCAGGAGCAGTTGGGGTCCATTTCGAGCTGAGTTGAGGCCTGAGGTCCAAAAGCAAGTGACGAAGAGACCGTTAGGCTAGTGGAGGGCGTGTTGGAGCCAAGGAGAAAGCCGTTTGGCTTTATGGCCCGAGGAACCTGCACGGGCGCAAAAGCCCCGCCCCGGCCCTTGCACACCGCCTCCGCCGGGTCCGGGAAGCCGCCGCGCGCTTTGCTGGGCTGTGCGCACCGGGCGGGGCCGGGCGCATCTTTCCGGTGAGCTCGTGGTGGGTGGCCCCTTTGGCTCCCGCTCGCGAGGTGGGGGGGGGGAGCTGTGCTCCAGGCAGCACGCGGTGTCCCAAGCACTCTGCCCGCCCCTTCCCAATTTTCCCATGGTCCCCGCTCCCGAGTGTTCCGGGAACTCAGCCCCAGTGTCTTCGCTTCCTCCCAAACGTCGCCCCGGTTATCTTCAGCTTCGCCCCTTCCTGGAGCCCGTGTGCAGCGACAGCCTCGTGCTCACGTCCCCGGCCCGGGAGGAGTGGGCGAGAGGGAGCTGTGTGCACAGGAGCGGGCGGGGTGACCTTCGCCCTCCACCCGCATTCCCTCTCCCTGTCCCCACCTCCGGGCCTGGCCCCGTTTCTCCTGTTCACAGCATCAGGGCCTAACCCCGGGCTCTGCCTCTGCCTCCATTCTATCCTCCGCGCCGGCAGGGATGTAATGGACCCCTCTTCCCTGGGGTCCTACTTTGCTTAACTCTCTCCAGTGGCCCCCACGGCCTAGCCAGCCAGCCCCAGTCCAGGTGCTTCCCAAAGTGTAGGAAGCCCCTAGAGGAGGGATCCTTTTATGTGATAGGCAGACCAGGCTTTAAATAACAGGGCAAGAAAAGTGGTTATTTCTCTTTGAATTTTCCTGACAATTACACAGAATTTAATACGAGTGCACGTGTGTGTGTGCTGGTTTAACCCCTCTTTTAACCTTCACAACCATACTAAAGGGAGATGCTATTATTTATTATTTATGAGCCATCTTACTGAGGAGAAAGGTACAGCACAGGGAATTTAGGTAACTTTGCCAAGATCACTGAGCTAGGAAGTAATGCTGCTGGATCTGAACCCAGTCTGCCTCCCAAAGGAAAGAAAAGGTGAGGGTAAAACCTTGCCTTGGTGCAGGTATGTCTTCGGCACCTTTCTACAGCTTGAAATCTTTTAAACAAGGGCTGGCTTCAAGCTCAACCCTGGGCAGGAACAAAAGTGATCCAGAAATGTATATGTGTATAAGTACACACATGCACATATGTATTTTATGCTTCCCATCCATGACTGGAAGTAGGACTCATTCTCATTTCCAGTAGTGATAAAGGGTGCAGTTTTCATGTGAATATATTTAAGAAAATGCAAACCAGTTAAAGGAAAAATGTTAGTTAAAATACTGGTGCAGGGGATGGCAGAAATGGCATCTGCCAACAGGGCAAGGGCTGGCTTGCCCATGGCTTTGTATCCCCAGTGCCCACCCTGATTTTGTGGGGAGAGTGGATGACACAGGTAATGTGCTCACATGGCTGATGAGGATGACACATGAGACATGACAACCAGGCCAATCTTATTTGTCTGGAGGTACAATTCATAGCCCACTAGGCTATGAATGATAATACTAAAATAATACTAATGTTTATAGAGTCTTCACCATATTCCAGGCACCATTCTGAGTCCTTTACATCTTTAACTCATTTAATCTTACAGGCCAGGCACTAGTGTTGATGCCCCTTTTCCTGTGGAGGAGACTGAGCTGCTGAGAGGCTGAGTCACAGGGGTGGGCTCTGCTCTCATGCAGGCTGCCCGTTGCATCGTGCCCTCACCTCCTCCCTCCACCACCACTTCATGTGGAAAAGGAGAACACCAAAGACCTGGCCCAGAGGAAACAGTGACAGAGCACTGAGCTGGGAGCCAGGATCCCTTGGCATAGCTCTGGGACCACTCTGGACTTCAGTTTCTCATCAGTCAAGCTAGGGGCAGATTTGGCCATCTCAAAAAGTCCTCCCACACTGTCTCCATTTTCTTAGGCTTCAGCCCACTTGCATATAGGTGGACAAAGAGGCAAGGAGAAAGCGCCTCCTTTCTCTCCCGCACTCTCTGTCTGTGTTGTCCAGGACAACATTCCCAGGACCCTAGCGCTAGGTGACAGCTGCCTCTGCTGGGTCCGAGACCCTAGTGTTGAGGAGGGTGGTGGGATGCCTCCATCCACAACCCCATCACTGCACTGGAGATTGGGAACTCTCAAGGGGGCATGCCCTTTAGACTGTTACTAAGCTTGGGAGCTGGGATTTCTCCTTACCCTGTCTAACCGTGGGAAAAAACAATCTCGACCTCACAGTAACAGCCCTCTAGGGTGCTTACTTCGAAACATCAAAAAACTTGGCCTCAGGGTAGATCTAAAACCTAAGAGGCTTATTTTCTTTCTTTCGTAATTCCACCTGGCCACAATACAAATTAGATAACGGATCTACCTGGCCAAAAAACGGAACCCTTGATCCATGAATTCCTTTTAACCTTGATGAACATGGTCAGTGTCTCGGCACGTGGAGGGAAGTGCCATATGTCCAGGCCTTTTTCAACCTGTGCAGACGCCCCTTCTCCCTACCCCTCTCTGCCAAACTTGTTCCACTCATCAAATCCTCCTCCTCCTCGAGATTTTCTTCAATCCTACCGAAAACCTTCTTCTCAATTCTCCTCCTCCTCCTCCTCCTTATGCAGCCCCTCCTAGCCATGCTGAAACTGCTGTTAAAGCACAGCCAGTAAACAATCCTCCCATCTCCAAATTCCACCTCAAATTCTCCACCCTCCATCCCCTCCCCTCCAAGGACCCGCTCCTCTCAACCTCAGCCTGTCCTCTCCCTGCGAGAAGTGTCTGGACTGGAGGGGCCATGAGTGTCCATGTTCCCTTCTTTTTTTCTGACCTTTCCCAAATTAAACAGCACCTAAACTCATGCTCTAAAAACTCGGCCCTTTTTTCTCTCCCATCTCAGAAACGCCCTCCCGCCCCTTGCTAATCTACAGCCTGACAAACGTGAGGCAACCCTACTCCTAAATATGCACTTCATTTCTCAAGCCACTTCTGATATATGCTGCAAACCCGAAGAATTAAAATCAAGGTGTTTAATAATAGATACCTGGAGTGCTCTCAGCAGGAGCGGGAGAAAAAAAAGCCAAGGCAAACTCTGCAAAAGCAGGCCTGTCAGTTACTAGCAGAAGCCTTAAAGGAAAAGCCCTGGAACACTGCACACTTGGCAAACAGCGAAGCCACTGAAAGCCTGACTGCTCTCATGCCCCTCCCAGCCAGAGAACGTCACACTCCCAAAGCCAATCAGATCCACGGCTCCAGCTCTCCAGTCTGCTTGGGCTCACCATGGACAAATGAACGTGCCCAGGTACCGAGAAGGCCCCAGTCTCCACCATCACATTGACGGAACCACAGGTAATGCTCTCAGTTGCAGGAAAAACGTTTCATTCCTTTTAAACACAAAAGCCACTTACTCCGCTACGCCTAAATTCTCCAGGCCACTGATCCACTGCTCAGTCTCTATATGGGAATAGATGGTAGAATTTCTAGGCCCCTGCAAACCCCTCCACTGCCTTATGCCCTCCATAGTATGCCTTTTCCCCATTCCTTCTTAGTAATCCCAAAATGTCTTACTCCTATCCTGGGAATTCTTGTTAAAAAATTATGTATTTTCTGTTTCAATAATGCATTAAGTAAAGTGCTTTAAGTAGTTAGTATTATTCTAACAAGTTTAATTTTAATGGTAATATTATGTTACAAAGTGCTTGCTTAAGACCTGTTTCCAAGATTGTTTTAATAACGTAAATGTAAAGGGTATGAGAGATGTTTTTATTGAAAGGAAAAGGAATGTAGTTTACTTAAAAATGTGGAACAAATCCTAAAATGCATACAGAAAGTTACAGAAAGTGATATTTATTTCTGTGGTCAAAATGGTGAAAAGTACCAATACCACTGCTTAATAATTCTTAAAGCTGTGCATGCAGGTACAAAACAAAACAAAACAAAAAAACCTTAATGGCCTATGAAGCTGTCTGCTACTTATGCATTTAATGAAAGCAGACTAAAAACATTCTGGATGAAAATTTACAAATACTGGCATGACAATATGCTGGATTAAAAGGATATAAGCCACCTAAAGAGCAAGTGAAATGTATCTTAGCTTCACCTAACTGGGACCCTAAAATGTGAACCCGTCTAAAAGTAAGCATGTTCAATCTCTGGTCCAGCAAAGGGCTTGTTCCAGTTTGCTAATCCTGCAGGGATGCAAAATACTAGAAATGGATTGGCTTTTATAAAAAGGGAGTTTATTTGGTTACACGGTTATAGTCTTAAGGCCATAAAGTATCCAAGGTAAAGTATTAACAATCGGGTACCTTCACTGGAGGGTGGCCAATGGCTACTGGAAAACCTGTCAGCTGAGAAGTCCCGTGGCTGATGTCTGCTCCAGAGTTCTGGTTCAAAATGGCTTTCTCCCAGGACGTTACTCTCTAGACTGCAGCTTCTCTTCAGAATGTCACTCTCAGTTGCTCTTGGGGTGTTTGTCCTCTCTTAGCTCTCTGGCGCAAAAGTCTGCTTTCAAAGGCCGTCTCCAACATGTCTCTGTAAGTTGCAGCTCCTCTCTCAGCTCCTGTGCTTTCTTCAGTGTCCCTCTTGGCTGTAGCAAGCTCACTTCTTCTCTCTGAGCTTATATAGTGCTCCAGTAAACTAATGAAGGCCCTTGCTGCATGAGTGGGGCCACACTTCCATGGAAATTATCAAATCAGCGTTACATACAGTTGGGTGGGTCGCATCTCCATGGAAACAATCAAAGTATTACTAATACGTCTGCCCAGTCAAGATTGCATCAAAGATAACGGCGTTTTGGGGGACATAATACATTCAAACTGGCACGGGGTTAAAACAGGAAAGGGAGCACTCTCTTTTCCACGACTGCGCTAGCAGTAGCCCCTAATTAAAAGGTGGGAAAAATGGCCACAAAACGGCACTCTTGGCTTTAACATTGTTTCGGTTTGCTAATGCTGCCGGAATGCAAAACACCAGTAATGGATTGGCTTTATAAAAGGGGGTTTATTTGATTACACAGTTACAGTCTTAATAAGGCCATAAAGTGCCCATCAACAAAGGGTACCTTCACTGAAGAAAGGCCATTGGCATCTGGAAAATCTATTAGTGAGGAAGGCACATGGCTGCGTCTGCTTGCTCCCAGGTTGCTTTTCAAAATGCCATTCTCCAAAATGTCTGCGTCAGCTTCCAATGGCCGTTTTCAAAATGTCTATCTCATCTACAGCAGTGAGCTCCTTATGTCTGAGCTTATATAAGGCTCTAGTAAACTAAGCAAGGCTGACAGTGAATGGGCGTGGCCACACCTCCATGGAAACGCCGAACTAAGAGGTTCCAACCTAATCCACATCAACACATATGCCACACAAGATTGCATCAAAGAATACGGTGTTTTCTGGGGGACATAATATATACAAAGCAGCACGAACACCATATGCCAATTAGATTTTTTTTGCA
>PVKY010015711.1:0-10086 GCA_004027775.1 Bradypus variegatus | reverse complement strand
CTGAGCTAGAATTTAGTGCAACTGTTCCAGGCATACTAATACTTTTGTTTAGAAAAAGAAAATAGGCATTCTTTTTTCCTGTTAAATAATGTTTGTTCCTTATTCAAAAATGTATATATGAAGATTTAAATGTCTCCTAAAATCTTGAGAAAACTAGAGTCAAACTATGATATATTTATGTACTGCAACCCTACATGTATAGATACACTCACAGGGTGGGATATTTTTATCACAAATGTCTTTTATTACAGAATATTCCACTTATCCCCCTCACTCCCTCTACTATACTCTAAATGCTCTTCCCATATTTATATATCTTACCATTCCTTTTGCCATGCTCTTAAAAACTATTCAATCTATAAAAATGGAATCAATATTATGTAATTTAATTTGCATCTTGCTTTTCTCATTTCAGTGTGTTAAATAGTTTACATAAAATTATTCTCTTTAAATGGCAATATAATAGTCCATGGTAAAGTAGAATCACAATTTATTCAACCATTCTCTATTGATAAAAATTGAGTTTGTTTTCATTTTGGGGGCTTTTTATTATCTAGATGTGGTCAATTTCCAAAATAACTCCTCATGTACTCATCCTCTAGTTTCAACAATTACTAACGTATAGCTTACTTGAAAAGCACAATCCCTTCCCCAGAATTATTTCAAAGAAATCTTAGACTTTATATTTGAACAGTGTTGAAATTACCTGATTTTAAATAAATATATGTGTATATATATCATATTATATCAATAAATTTGATCTATTTATTTGAATCAGAGTCCAAATAAATTCCAGACATTATGTCTGGTTGCCAAGTCCCTTAAGTCTCATTAATCTACAAGTTCCCTCCCCTTTTTATAACTTGCAATTTATTTGTTGAATAAATGGAATTATCTATATCATAGGATTTTCCATATCCTGTGTTTTAGGAATTGCATATTCATAATGTCTCTCATCTCCTTGTTTCCTGTGTTTTCCTGTAAAGTGGTAAAAATGTCTATGTCTGTACGGTCTAACACAGTTACCACTAGTAACATGTGGCTACTGAGTGCTTGAAATGTAGCTTTTGCAACTTAGGAAGTGAATTTTTTATTCTATTTTATTTAAATTGCTGCAAATTTAAAAGCTGATATTCAACTTCTTGCAAAATTTTCAAGTGTGTTTGGAGTAACTTGGGTATAAGAATCTACTTTTTAACTACAAATTTTATAAAATCTGAACAAAAATTTTTTACCAATGAAAATTTTAAAATGAAAGTAAGATGTACTATAAATGCAAAATGTACACAAGATTTCAAAGACTTCATATGGAAAAAGAATGCAAAGTAGCTCATTAGTATTTCTATGTTGAGTATATACTGGAATGATAGTATTTTAGATACACTGAATTAAACAAAATTAATATTAAAATAACTTCGCCTCTCTTTAATTTTTAAATGTGGTTACTAGAACATTTTAAATTCCATATGTGACTTGCATAATATTTCTATTGAACAACACTGATCCAGAGGCTTAAATTAGAGTCAGATTCCTCTTTCTGGACAAGCCTGTTCTATGGGTGATGGTGTGTAACTCATATTGCATCACAGCAAGAGGCTCGGGCTTACTAGTGGTTTCTCTTTTGTGAAGTTAGGACTGAGCAATCAGTTAATCAGTATAAAGTTCTCTATAAGCCTTGATCCATCCATTTTCAAATTCTCTATCAGCTTTTCACTTAATGGTTTTTGCAGCATTGATGATTATTGCCTTGATCTCTGCTTCACTAGGGATTGCAAAATTGTGATATTCTAATTCTATGAAGTCTTCTTTTATTACCCAAATTCTTTTATAAATAACTTTCCTTTAACAACCTTTTTTTAACCCCAAAGTAAGTTTCATACAGGTAAAGTGGTATAAAACTTACTTTTTACCCTCTGTTTACTAGATTTCAGATTAATAGTTTATTCTGGGAAAAAAAATATGAAAACGTTTGTTCCTTCCATTTTTCATTTATTTTCTGAATTTGTATTTAGTATTATTATGAACTGATGGATTTTAATAATCTGATGTGCTTCAATCATTTTTTTGCAATACTCTTTTTGATGTTCAAATTGACTCAATTTTGCCAATAGGAATCCCTTCAAGATGGTTTCCAGTTCTTTTTGCCATATTCTAGTAGTCCAGAAAGCTTTCTTAGTCTCTGGAAAGAGAAGGTGGCCCAGGGTTATCTTGGACATCTCCTGCCCATACCTAGAATCAGCATTTTCTCCAAGGAGCTCTGGTTCCCTTTAATGGGAAATGGTGCTGCTTATTATTATTTTTTTTTTGAATGGGTTATTATTTCTAGGCTTTTTTAGTAGACAGAACTAAAGAAATTTCTTTTTATTTTAAGAAAATACATAAGAATATGCTTATAAATTGAATTTGAATTTATAAATACAGAGTTTTTGCTTAATTTTAAAATTCTGTGGCTACATCCCTTTTTATCCCCTCATTTTAAAAATATTAGTTTCTAAAGGCATCAATTAAATTATTGATTCTAATTATCTATGAATATACAATAGTTTCAAATTAACAATACCAAAATTATCATTAATATTATGATGACCGAAAAGAGTTTAATAAGTTTTTATAAATTTTTGGCCCATATTAAATATCTCACTAATGATGTACAGTTAAATTATGGTGTTTTGAAGTTACTTGAAATAAAGTACCCTTTATTTGCAGGGTAGCTACCAACTTGATAAATAGCTAGAATCTTTTATTTTCTGTTTATTTTCAGTATTTGGAGATTACTTTTTAAATTTGTTTTACAATCTATAAAATATATATAGTTCAAAAATCAAATCTGTAAAATGAAATATATTTATGACCCCTCCAGCCATAGTATTTTTTCCCTCCACTACACTATTTTTATTTATGATGTTTAGTTTATCCTCCAATGTTAGTGGTGGTTTCCTTGTCTTGTTTCTGATTTTGGCAGTAAAAACTTGGCTGTTTCCCATTAATTAAGTTTCTGACCTTCAGTCTGGGACATTTTAAGGCCACTTTACCTAGCTGTAATTCTAGCTCTACATTATTTGACCCAGTGTGAGAATCTTGGGTGGTTGGCAATATTCATATATTTGTCCTTTAAGATGTTTGGGGGCCATTCCAGTTATTCTATTCCTTTCTTTCAAGCATGCTTTGAAATAAGGAGAACTCAAGGATACATAAAGAACAGTGCTTTATACTTGTCTACAATCTCTCCTGTTTTAAGCTCTCTCAGGTTCTGTACATACATTAAAAAAAAAAAAAACCTTCTAATCTCTAAAGAGGTATTGCTTGAAGTGTAAACGCTATTGAGAAAAGAGTTGACTTTCTCAAGGACACGCTCCTTCAGAGCCAAAACCATACCTAGCATGCCTGAGTCCAAGACCTTTCTGCTCCTTTTAATAATGCTGGAGTTTCTTGAAAAAGTTCCTCTTATTAAGTCACAAGTTTAAATAGTTAAGACCCTGGCATAGAATGAGTTATAACTGTAGGACTGCGCATGAAATGACAAAGATGAACGGGAGTCAAATTGAACACAAATGGAGAAGATCTTGGTGGACACGAGAGGAGAGGAAACGGCTTTATCAGGCCCCTAAGGAGTGTCAGCCTCCGTGCCAAGTGCTTTACATAAATTACTTCATTTACCTGTGTATATTAGTCACGTGTGAGATAAAGCTGTCCTTTTTTATAGATGAAAAAAAGCTGTTGTTTGGAAACCTTCTGTTTAAAAATATCATTTAATGAAAATGTTGTAAAATCATTACTAAATGACCATGTCACTGTACTCATGGATGGGCACGATGAACGTTGCATATAGATTGAAATATCTAGATAAACACATCAATTAATCATTGTGGCCAGAGTAATGCGCTCTGATTAACTGAGTTTTTCATTTTACTTAGAGTTAATAGCATTACAGTCTAAAATGGCATTGGCAAAAATGTGGAAGAATGCAAACACCTCAAACTTCAGAAGTAATTTTCAAAGTAGGATATAATTTCTGTAAATTATTTTAACTATCAAAGTGTTTAATGCTATGATTTCATTTCATTGATAATATCATTGTTGTCATCTCAAATCACCACGTGACTGAATATTGACTTGGAATTTTTGAGCATATTTCTCTGCATATCTTTATAATCAAATTGGGAAAAACATGGTACTAATTTAAATTTGGCTTAATGCTGAAACAGTAGAGATATACTAAATGCGTAAGTGATATATTTCCATGAAGTGAAATCAAGCTGAAATGACAGTGCTATAATAATTAAGTTACTAGGATGTTGCCGAAGTTAGACTTTAGGAAAGCATTAGAAGAAGTGAATTACAGTAAAGTCAGGCTGAAATCAAACTACCAGAGATGTAGGGTACAATATTTACATTTTGAATGGGAGTGTCTTAGTAACAAAACTTAATGTAGCCTATTAAATTATATAATCTTAATTTGAATTTTATTAGTTTTGTAGTTTGCTTTTAATGGACAAATTTATGCTTATTTGTTTTCCTTTATTGAATTTATAAGTTTGTGTATATTTATGCAAAATTGTTTTAAAAAATTGTTTAACTCAACACTGGCAGTCCACGAGAACTTTTATTTTTACTTTAAAAGTCATCTGTGTATGACTCAAGTTTGCAAGACACTGAGCTCAGTTGAATACTGAGTTGAATGCCTCTCTAAAAATGCATTTTTAGAAACACCAAGCTTTAACAAAGAATATTCTAGATCTCGTAAGCAAAGCTTTGAACAATATAACCATTCAATTATTTTGCAATAAGTATTAATTGAGTGATGCCCATGTGCTAGATTCTCTTCTGACTTTGGAGGTACAGAGGAACTGATGAATGACAAAATAAGTGAATAGGATGTTATATGATAGAGGTATTTATGGAGCACTGGGAAACACAAAATTTCACCTGGGCAAAGGAGTTTCAGGAAGCTTCATTTTTAAAGGGAAGTAAGTGTTTGATGGGTGACCACACGAGAACAGCATACTAAACAAAGAATAGACAAAACATAATGACACTACCCAATAAATGCAAAGCAGAAAATACAAGTAACACAGATAACTAATCTTCCTCTTCTTTACCTGAAACCCCACAGGGGAGCAAGCCTAAAATAGGAGTTGCTAAATTTAGAATTAAATAATAATGGCTCAGTTGAAGGGGACTTCTAAATTACTAATATATATGTAAATGTTAAGTTGTTTCTAGATGGCATAAACATCAAACAAGTTAAGACATGAAATGTGTAATTTCTGCTTAGACTTCTAAGGCCCTTTTTCAATGTAAGTTGTTGGCGAATGTCAACTGTCTGGATTCCAATTAAATGGAATTAATTCATTTATTTATCTGTTCAGTCAGTCAGGTATTATGTAGAGTGTCTGCATCAAGCAGAATACTGCAGTTAATAATGAGCCTCTCCTGTTTAGGAAGAAAACATATCTAATGTCTTTGATTGGACACTAGGACCATAGTCTAATATACAGTCCCAGAATATATGTAGCCCCATGGCTTCTCGATTGGGAAAACCTCCCTGTTATCTTCCCCTTTTAGAGATTTAGCCTATTATCAGCATATAAAGGCACACAGAGGTCCTGTAGAAAGGAGTCTGTCTAGTGTAGATTAACCCAGGCTTT
This sequence comes from Bradypus variegatus, assembly GCA_004027775.1. NCBI lineage: Eukaryota > Metazoa > Chordata > Mammalia > Pilosa > Bradypodidae > Bradypus > Bradypus variegatus. The sequence continues at coordinate 4,438 of PVKY010015711.1, read as the reverse complement.
CTCAAATGTTTTAGATCATGAAACTTTATCATTATTATTTTTAATACCATGTTTTAACACCTACACATTTAGATCTAATGTATAATGTGGTATCTTAAGAGGTGGAGATAAAGCACTCCAGGATATAATTCAATGTAGAAATCATAGTTTGCTTAGTGTATTAATCAGGGTTCTCTAGAGAAATAGAACCAGCAAGATACATATGTGTATATCCATGTAAATATACATGTAAGTATATACATGTATGTGAATATTAAGAGATTTATCATAGGAATTGGCTCATGCAGCCAAATTCCATAGGGCAGGCTGCAAGTTAGAAACTTGACGAAGGTGACATTGAATTCCCCAGAAGAAGCTGGCTGGATGAAGCAGAGATAGAAATTACTTCTGACTTCAGAGATCCTTGGTTCTGGCTTTAAGACCTCCAACTGACTGGAGGAGGAGACTCCCCTCATTGCTGAGGGTAATCTCCTTTGCTGATTGTAGATGCAGCCAGCTGTAAATGCAATCAACTGACTATCCATGCAAATGCATCTATGGAATACCCTTACAGTAACAACCAGTCCAGAGTGACCAAACACCATAACCTAGACAAGTTGAAACATGAACTTAGCCATCACACTTAGCATAATTATCTTTCTGAGTTCATTTGCTCTTTGTTGAATTATATTAGCCATATGATGTATTCATACATTTTATATATTCATTGGAAAGTAATTATCACTATAGAAAAATAATGTTTTTAAATTAGCTTGCTGTTTTTTCAGTTACATATAGATACATTTACATTATATATGTATATTTACACACATAGTTAATGATATTTTTTGATTTCTATTAATGCGTGTGTAATACTGTTGAATAAACTTAGCTAGAATTTTGTGAAAGACTTAAAGTAAATGTATTAATGTCTTAACAGTTATACTTCTCTTTGAAAATATTATTTCTTAAGGTTTTAAGAGAAACTGCATGTGTTAAATAACCACAGACAGAGCGAGATTAGACTACCCAAACTAAGAATTCTTGAGGAGTTTTAGTATTTCTTATAAAAGCATTTCACTTGAATGACTGAAATTGCCAGTGTTTTGAGGGGGTGGAGAAATTAGAACTTACATATGCTATTGGTAGGACTATAAATTAGGACAAACTTTTTGTAAGAGAAATTTGGAAATATATCAAATTTTGAAATGCATATGTACATTTGACCCAAACATTCCACTTCTGCCCTGCAAATAAACTGGCACAAGTGCAGCAAAACCCACACAGGAGAATATAAGAGACATTTACCTTTTTTCTTCCCTTTTATCTACGTAACATCTGAACCCTCTGCCTCTATTTGGGGAGATCCCCCATGTTTACATCCTGGTGTGAAGCAGAGCCCACAACTCACTACAGAAGCTGAAAATGCCAGCCCCCCCCCAACAGTCCCCCTGGCCCAGCGCTGTCCAGAGAGTGACTGCCTGAGCAGTAATACAGGCTCAGCCAATGACAGGCTACTGGGCAGAAACTAACCTGGAACTAATGACACAAAGGAGCAGGAATATGGGATATGTAATTTTTTTAATAGAAATTGAAAAACAAAATCCGACATCTAGGGAAAACAGAAGTAGCAGTACCAGTGGCAACATCTGAGGCCCAGTGCCCACCGGGCTGACAGTGCCAGCCGCAGATCGGCAGTCACCGCGGCCCCGTCAGGCTGATTCAGGCATGATTTTGGCTGCGGTTCCCGATGTCTAAACTCTTTCTTATCCCACATTCTGAGCCTATTCTTCTGTCTGTTTGAGTGATTCTGGGAACTATCCAAAATCTTTTCAATAAATTCTTTTTCTGTTTAAATCAAACAGAGTCTCAATTTCTACCAAATAGGAAGAAGCTTGACTAAACAAAGGGTTTGTTCACAGAATTTTGTTTGCTGTGGCAAAGAATTAGAAACAGGCTAAATGTTTATAAACAGTGGCTTGTAATAAATTGTTGGACAGCCATAATACAAAATCCTACGGGATGTTGTAAATAATGTAGTAAATCTATATATTTTGGTGTTCATGTGAAAACATGTCTAAGATACATTACTAATTTTTTTAATTAAATTCAGTTTTATTGAAATATATTCACATGCCATACAATCATCCATGGTGTACAGTCAGCTGTTCACAGTACCATCGTATAATCATGCATTTATTACCCCAATCTATTTTTGAACATTTTCTTTACATCAGAAAGAATCAGAATTAGAATAAAAATAAAAGTAAACATCCAAATCATCTCCCCATCCCACTCTATTTTTCATTCAGTTTTTTTTTTTTGCCCTCATTTTTCTACTCATCCATCCATACACTGGACAAAAGGGAGTGTGATCCACATGGCTTTCCCAATCCCATTGTCACCCCTCATAAGCTGCATTGTTATACAATCGTCTTCAAGATTCATGGATTCTGGGTTGTAGCTTGATAGTTTCAGGTATTTACTGCCAGCTATTCCAATACATTAGAACCTAAAAAGGGTTATCTATATTGTGCGTAAGAGTGCCCACCAAAGTGACTTCTCAGCTCTTTTTGGAATCTCTCAGCCACTGAAACTTATTTCATTTTATTTCACATCCCATGATGCCAGGTCTAGATTCCTCCCTGGGAGTCATATTCCACATTGCCAAGGAGATTCACTCCCCTGGGTGTCAGATCCCATGTAGGGGGGAGGGCAATGATTTCACCCACCAAGTTGGCTTAGCTAGAGAGAGAGGGCCACATCTGAGCAACAGAGAGGCATTCAGGAGGAGACACTAAGGCACAATTATAGGCAGGCCTAGCCTCTCCTTTGTAGCAACAGTCTTCCCAAGGGCAAGTTCCATGATAGAGGGCTCAGCCCATCAAACCACTAGTCCTCAATGTCTGTGAGCACATCAGCAGCCATCGAGGTAGGGAAGCCCAATAGCCCTGTATTCTCCTGCAGCTCCTCAGGGGGCCTTTGCATATTTTTTTCATTTTTTTTTTTTAAATAACTATTAACTATATCAAAAAAATAAAAATAAAAAGATGCAATAAAAAAACATTTCAAACAAACCAAGAGAATAAGAAAAAGACAACTAACCTAAAATAACTACTTTACTTCCAACATGTTCCAATTCTACCCCAAGAAAATAACCTAATATAGCAAAATTTCTGTGAACTTGTTCTACCACACCCACTAGAAATTAACAAACCACATTATTAAATTTTAAAAAATCATGTTGCACAGTAATTTGTTTTAAGAGCTAGAATTTTTGGCCATGAATAATAGAAAAATCAGTAGAATGGCTTAAATAAATAGTGTTTACTTTTCATATATAAGAAGAAGTCTGGGCATAGGAAGGCCAGAGCTAGTATGTAGCTTCACAATATCATCGATGTTCTACTTTAGAGTCACAAAATGGCCACTTCATCTCCAGACATCACATCCGTGCTCACAATACAAAGAACAGAGAAGCAATAAGGTGCCAACAGACAGTATAATGTATTGGCTAAAAACACAGACTCTTAAATGAGCTTTCCGGGACTGAAATTACGTGACAATCATTTACTCTCCTTGTCAGCTTGGGCAAGTTACTTAACCTCTGTGCCCTCAGATTCCTCATTTGTAAAATGGAGCTATTAATAGCACCTCCACATATGGCTGTTGTGAATATTAAATGCGTTTACATAGGAAAAGCATTTAGAGATCTGACACGCACTTTTGAAGTGCTGTATAAATGTTAGCTATTATTTTTATTATTATTATAGTCACTATTTTGCAGCTTTTCTCTTTACTGAGGCAGGGAACACTTCTCTAAAGTCTAACCTGCACACTTAGTAGCCAGACATGCATTGCTTGCTGATCAGTAGACCAATCGTTGGCTGGAGGAATGAAATTCCCCTTGACCTACAGAGACCAATTAATGACTTTTCATTTGACTCCGTGGTAGGGTTCTACCCTCCCTGAGATCAAGAAATCCCTAGAACACACCAGCATTCTATTAGCCTAAAAGAAGAGAGAGAATGACTCAAGGGTATTCAATAGATGACATGTATACATGTTTAAAAACAAAGCTGTTAAAAATACACAGACAAACAAATAGTATATGCAAGTAGTGTCAGAAAAAGATTTACTACTAACTATAGTTAATCTGTAGAGTTGAATTGAAGGAGAGGGAATTTTTTTTTATTTACTTTTAAACTTTTTATTTTGAAATAATCGTAGGATCGCAGGACATTGCAAAGATTGCACAGAGAGGTCCCATATAACCTACCCTTCACCCAGTTTCCCCCAATGGTTATATCAGGGATATTTTAGTGCATATTTTATGCCTTTCTATGTATGAAAATTTTACAATGATAACTTATTGTTTTTGTAATTAAAACAACTTATAAAAATTAACTTTAAAACCTGATTCTAATGAATAAATTCAGTAATTGGCCTCACCCATTGT
>PVKY010015710.1:0-10091 GCA_004027775.1 Bradypus variegatus | reverse complement strand
TGGAGATCTTTATTTCTTTATGCCACTTTGCTCTACTGTCTAGCATCCTTTTCTTTCACTTTGAAGAACTCCCTTTGGCATTGCTTATGGGCAGTCTAGTAGTTACAAAACTCCTTCAGCTTTTGTTATTCTGGGAATATGTTAATCTCTCCCTAAATTGTTTTTTATTAGAGAAGTTGTAGGTTCACAGAAATATCATGCAGAAATCACAGAATTCCCATATGTTCCCCCATTATTAACATTTTGCATTACTGTATGTTTGATACAATTCATGTAAGAACATTTTTATAATTGTACTATTAACAATAGTCCATGGTTTACATTAGGGTTCACTGTTTGTGTTGTGTAGGCCAATTTTTAAAAAAACTTTACTTGAGCACAATGTATACAACCTAAACTTTTAGCCACAGTTAAATATATAATTCAATGCTGTTAATTACATTCCCAGTGTTGTGCAACCATCACCACTGTCCATTACCAAAACTTTTCCACCACCCTGAATAGAAACTGTACAATTTAAGCCTAAATTCCCATTCCCTACCCTTACCCCAATCCTTGGGAACCTATATTCTAGTTTCTGTTTCTATGAATTTGCTTATTCTAATTATTTCATATCAGTGAGATCATATAGTATTTGCCCTTTCGTGTCTGGCTTATTTCACTGAATATGGTGTCTTCAAGGTTCATCCATGTTGTCACTCTGCTTCATTTTTGAAACATAATTTTGTTGGATGTAGACTGCTTGGTTGACCACTTTTTTCTTTCAGTGCTTTAAATATATCATCCCACTGCCTTCTTGCCTGCATGGTTTCTGATGAGAAATCAGAGCTTAATTTATTGAGGCTGTCTTGTACATGATGCATTGCTTCTCTCTTGCCACTTTAAGGAGTTACTATCTCTGGCATTTGACAGTTTGATTATAATATGCTGTGGTGTGGGTGTATTTGGGTTTATCCTGTTTGGAATTCATTGAGCATCTTGAATGTGCATATTCATGTATTTTGTTAAATTTGGGAAATTTTCAGCCATTATTTCTTTGAATCTTCTCTCTGCCCCTTTCTTTCTTTCTTCTCCTTCTGGAACCACCGTTAATGTGTGTATTTGTATGCTGAATAATACCCCACATGTTCCTCAGGCTCTGTTCACTTTTCTTCATTCTTTCTCCTTTTTGCTCCTCACATTGGAAAATTTTAATTGCACTATCTTCAACTTTACTGATTCTTTGTTTTTCCAGCTCCAAGTGCTGTTGGACCCCTCTAAAGAATATTTTTCTTTAATTTCAGTTATCATTGGCTTCATCTCCAGTCTCCAATTCCTTTTTAAAATTTGTGCATCTTTATTGAAACACTCATTTTGTTCACATATTTTCCTAATTTCTTTTAGTTCTTTATCTGTGTTTTCCTTTAGCTCTTTGAGCATATTTAAGATGGTTTTCAAAAAGTCTTTGTCTGGTATGTATAAAGTCTGTGATTTCTCATTAATGGTTTCCAATGCAGTATGTTTTTCCTATGAATGGGTCATAATTTACTGTTGCCTTGTATGCCTTGTATTTTTGTTGTTGTTGTTGCTCACTGGATATTTTAACATTTTAATGTGTTATCTTTGGAATTTTTAGTCACTGAAGTGTCTGTTCCTTATTTGTATCCAGCTAATGTTATGACAGAGATTTCCTCAAATGTTGAGAGCTAACAAAGAAAAAAATAGAAGAAGAGGCAGAAAAGGAGAAGAAAGAGGAAAGAGAAAAAGAGAAAAAATGAAAAAAAAGTGGAAAACACCTTTCCCAGTCTTTGAAGACTGGCTCTGTGTGAGTGTTCTCCTTCAGAGCTTAGCCAGCCTTACAATGAGACTACAGAACAACCTGGGGTGAAAGTGTAGGATCCTTTCTGTCCTTTCTGAGCATGTGTCTTTTACTGGGCATGCATGTGTGGCCTTATGAATTCACCCATTTACATGGAAACTCCAAATGTCCATCTTCCCCTAAGAACTTTACACTTTCCTTCTGGTCCCAGGCACCCTACTTTATGTCTTAAAGCCAAGCAATCCTTTGCTCAGCCACTGCTGTTCAACTGTTTTCTTAAAGCATTTCAGCTGCCCTGCAAGCTACTTCTACTTCCAGAGCAAGTTCTGGTTCTGCTTGGATAGCAATGGCCTGATTCAGTCCTTTAGGCTCCCACCAGACGTATTAGTACATGCACACATTCACCCCAATATTCATATAAGGGTTACTTTGCTCCTTCCAGAACTGGTACCAGGAACCTGTACTGGGAGCATAGGCTGGTTTGCACTGGGTTAGATAGGGGTTGGGCGGAAGAGCTAAAATAGGAACCACAAGGTTTTACTACCATTTTTAAGTTGCCTCTCTTGATTCAGCACTTGCCCAGTTACTGCAATCATTTAACTTTTCCAGAGCTCTGAGAAGGACTGTTCTGCCAGTTTTTGCTTGTTGTTAAAAACTATGTGGGGAGCTGGAGCATCGGGGCATTTCACTGCATTATCGTGGCAACACTGCTCCTTGATAGGCTCTTGAAGTTTCCCCCGAGGGGTCTCAGTGGGCTCTCACTCTCAATTTATCAATATCTGAACATGTTCTATCTTTCATCTTGGTAAATAGCACCCAGCTGTTCAAGCCAGACACTTGAAGGCCATTCTTCAAACTGCCTGTATTCTTGTCCCTTCATCCAATCTGTCAACAAGTCCATTCAATTCTATCACCCAAATAAATCCCAAATCTGTCAGTCTCTCCGTCTCTGCTGCCAACACCCTATTCAAGCTGCCACCATTTCTCACTTGAAGTACCTCAATAGCCCCTGTTGGGATTTCCACTTCCAGACTTGCTTCCTCCAATCTACTCTATAGCATACTGTTACTGCTTTAAAATTAAATTAAAAAAAATTTAAATAAAACTTATACCTTCACATGATTAAAAGAATAAAACATTACCAGAATGTAAAATGGCCATCAAAGCCCTTCATGATCCAACTGCCAGTTACCTCCCTGACCTTATCTCCTGCCTCTTCCCCTTGTTCACTCCCCCCACCCCACCCCCACACACACTGGTCTCCTTATCAGTTCCCAAACCCACCAGGCCCACACCCCTCAGGGCCTTTGTACCTGCTGCTCCCTCTTCGTGGACTGATCTTCTCCCAGAGAGGCACATGGCTTCTCCTTTGCCTCCTTCACATCTTTAATCAAACATCACTTACTCAGTGACACCCTCTCTGGCACATCAACCAAAAATTACAAACGTTTCCTCATCCCATCCTTCCCTTCTGCCTTTTTTTTTTTTTTGATAGCATTTATCTCTCTGTAACATAGTATGAATTTTACTTGTGTATTTTACTTAGTGTCTCTCCCTTAGAATGTAAACTCCTTTGGGCGGCTGTTTTGTTTATTTCTCATGCCTAGTGTTTCCCATAGGACTTGACATCAAGTAGCTCAATAAATACGTGTTGAATGAATGAGTGAATTAAAAACGGTAGTTCCATCTCTTTCCCAACCTCCAATTCTCTTCCCCACGGGCAAGCACTTTTCATTATTTTTCCTGGTGGTTAGTTGAGTCTGTCTGAATCACATGTTTCTGCTGCTATTTTTGATTTATCTATTTTAAAATCTGCTGATTTCCTCTGACCCTACCATCTTCTCCCCATCACCCCCAAACTGATATTTTACATTTAGTTAAATCAGTAGGGCTATGTAAATATTGTTCATTGCAAAGACAAATTTGTACTCTGATCATATTTCCTTTCTTAGATAGCTCTTTGCTTTTCCTAGGGCTTTTAATGCTTGTTTATTATTATCATAATCCTGATAATTTTTAAATGTTGCACCACACTGGGGACTTTTCAGAATTTTTTTTTGTCCGTGGTACTTATCACAATTTGTAGTTCTATATTTATTTGGCTATTTACTTTCTTAAATGTCTATCTCTCTCACATTGATCTATAAGCTCCAAGAACAAAGTCTGCTTTGTTTACCGGAGTATTCCCAGCCCCTGGCTCTACATCTGGCACTAGCAGATCCTCAGTACAAATTTGTTAAATGAAGAGCAGCAGACTGGAGACATATATGGCCATCAGTGAATGGTTGGTTGGACAAATGGAAGAACATCTCTATAATGAAATGGTATTCAGCATTTAGAAACAATGATATACAAAGGCCAAATACTCTTCCCTATCCTCATTGTTCTAGTTAGTATTGCTGCATAACAAGTTACCCCAAAACTTAGCAGACTAAAAACAATCATTTTATTATGCTCAAGAATTCCATGTGTCAGGGACTTACCTCCACCCTATGGTTTAAATAATTCAATGGAACTTTGTGTTTTTCTTACCCAGAGAAGAAAAATCTGTGTTTTTATTACAGAGAAGTCGGAAAATATAAACAAAAAGAAATACAAACCTCCCCACAGTCTAACCCATTTAGCAATAAGCACTGTTAATATCTCCAGCATACCCTCTCTAAACCTTCTGTGTTTTGTTTTCATGTAATTTCTTGCAGGCTTAATCAAATGCATGTACAAATCCATCATGCTGTGCTGTGAAATGTATTTTCTACTCAACATATTGTGGCTATATTTCCACATCAGCCTCGTTTTTTTAAACTGCTACACAACATTGCTTTTATCTGTGTTCATTTGTTCCTTCCTGACTCCCTTGAGCAAATGTCTGCTATGTGCCAGATGCTGTGCTAAGTTGCAGGTATGTGGAGTTGAGGAAATCCGTATGTTCTCTGCTGTCTCGGGGCTTACGGTCCCTCCAGCATAAGAGAGCCCCAAGATTTATTAAACTGACCCCCAGTTAGTAGATGTTTATGTTGTATCCATTTTTTTCCTTACAAAACAAGAATTCTTCCACATATATCTTTATACACCTTTTCTTCTGGGACAAAGGACATGCTCGTCAACGAAGTTGTTTCCATTTACATTCTCTGAGCAGGGAATGACAGGCTCAATTTTTTCACATCCTCCATAGCCTGGGGTATTAGCACACTGGAAAATCCTTGTGGATCTGAAAGGTGGGAAATGATTATCTGGTTACTGATTTCTTTTCCCCTTGTGTCTTGCTTGGGGGGCAGCGGCCAGGACCCTGGAGGCATTTCTGGCTGAGGGTATGCCTGGTTCTGGGTGTGTTTCTGTCAGATGCCCTGCCTGTCCCCCAGGGCTTCAATCTCTCTGGACACACCAACATCCCAGCCCATCAGGGAACAGACTGTCTTTCCGAGCATTTTCCTGGATCTTAACAGGGAGCTCAGCCCTCTTGGCCCCATTTGGACTCTCCCTCCTCCCCCAAGCTTTGCCATTTGTCCCCAGCAGCTCAGAGTTTTAGTGCCCTGTACAGCTTAGTGTCACCGCTAGCCTCCTCTCTTCCAGGTCATATTCAGAAGACCAGTTTCGGCAGGTGCCCGAGAACCCCTCTCTTCATGACGTCTCAAGGCAGGCCCAGGGCAGAGAGGCTGATGTGTCCTTCCTGCTGTCACTCTAGTGTCTCATTCGTGACCACACACGCCCTCTCCAGCACCGACACCATTTTCACTGCGGCACCTGTGCTGGAGAACCCCCCTGCGAAATTTTGAAAGTACAGATGGGATCCGCAACTGCCTGTACGCGGCTCCCTCGAAGCTGCACCCTTTACCGCTTAGATGAGTCCAGATCCTAAAGGATTATTTGGGGATGTGGGTGTTTCACAGACTGTGGCTGATGTGTGAGATCTTTGTATTTATTTACTATGCAGTTAAAAGTGTATTGATAAAAATTATTTTTCCTTGCAGAAGGACTATATGCTTACTCTAGAAAATTTGGAAAGTGTAGACAAGCAAAAAGAAGGTGAAAATTCTCTGTAATCCCTGGGTAGATGGTGTTAGCATACCGTACTCATCTTCCAGTTTCTAATATTCTTATATATTCTCTTTAAAAAACATAAAAATGGGATCATACCCCAGACACTGATTTGTGACCTGCTGCTTATCACTTAATAATCGCGTCATTACACAGTTAATAATCTCTGTCATTACACAGTTTTCCACAATCTGCTTCTCCCTAATGGCTGTGCCCAAATCATTCAATCTGAGGGAGTGATTTTGAGGGCCCCGTTTTTGGGTCCCCCTGTTGGCAGCTGCTTCTCATCCCTGTGTCAGTGGGGGGCTGTGGGGGGGCACTGGTCCTGCCTTGCCCCCGGGGACAGCAGGTAGAGAAGCCCCTCTTGGCCACAGGCTCTGGCCAGTCTCGGGACTGGGGACCCGAGGCAGCCTTGCCCCTCCTTGTCATGAAGGTCATGACCCTCCAACCACACACAAGTCCTGGGATTTTTGATTTTTTGTCTGTCACTTCCATCGGCCAAGCAGGCCCTGAGCCGGCTGCCCAGGAGAGGAGCTGGGCCTGGAGAAGTCTCCAGGTGCCCTGAGAACCTCCGAAAGCACCCGCCTCCCCGCACCCCACCCCCAGCCTGTTCCCCGCTGCCCTTCACATCCCATTGCCTGGCCTGGACGTCATTAGCGTCCCTGGGCTCTGGGGCCTTTGTTTCCATCCACTTCAGCCAGCTCAAGGCCGCGAGCACAATGGCCACCCAGCCTGCGTGGACGCACTTGGGCTTGGCTTTCATGAAAACCTCGCTCCACCAGCGCCATCAGGGAACTCGGCCTCTTCAGCCCAGTACCCAGCAAGCCATCTGCCTCTCAGGCCTCAAGCTTTTTAAAAGCAGAGAGAAGATGGCAGTGCTGGTTCCCCTCTTTTGTTCTATGCTCCCTCCCCAGCTCCCTCCCCATCCAGGCCTGGCTTTGCCAGAGCTTCTCTCTCCCCACTTGATGATGGCTCCTTCCTCTCATGACTGTTTCAGGGCCAGCGACCCAGAAGCCAGGCCACCAGCTGCCCTGGGGACAGTCTCCACAGACCTGAGCTCAGGTGGTGGGACCGTGTCCTGCGAGGGGGTTTGGATGGGCAGGTAAAACTGCTCCATGCTCCAGAGACTCTCGGAGACACAAACATGTCCACGATTCACGGATTTTTAAAATTGGAGTGTAATTTACATACAGCACATTGTACAGATGGGAAGTGTAGTCCGTTTACTTTTTTATTTTTATTTTTATTTTCTTTTTATTATAGTTTGTTTACTTTTGACAAATGACCTGGTAACCCACATCTCACCAAGACTCAGAACATTGTCCTGACCCTGGAGAATTCCCGCGTGTCTCTTCCTGGTCAGGCCTGCTCCCCATCTCTGAGGCAACCGCTGATCGGATTTCTTTCACCATAAATGAATTTTGGATTTTTCTGTAAATGGCACCACACAGTACAAACTCCTCTGATTCTTTCACTCAGCGTTTTTGAGATTTGTTCATGTATGGGTAGTTTGCGCCTTTCTACTGCCGAGGAGCGTTCTGTTGTAGAAATGTGTCACAGTCCGTCTAGTAGCCAGCTGATGGACACGAGTTCTTTCTAGTTCATGACTATGATGAATAAGGTCACTATGAATGTTGCTGTATGAACCGAGCTTTTTGTGGACGTCTTTTCATGTATTTGTTGGCAATTTGCATATCTTCTTTGGAGAAATTCATTCAATCAAATCCTTTGCCTGTTTTAAAATTTGGGTCATTTGTTTTTTTATTGTTGAGTTCTGAGAGTGGTTGATGTATTCTGGATACTAGACTCTTATCAGATATATGATTTGCAAATATTTTCCCCTGTTCTGTGGGTTTTTTCACTTCCTTGATGGTATCCTTTGATGCACAAAAGTTTTTAATTTTGATGAACTCTAATTTTTCACCTTTTTCTTCTATGATGAGTTCCCTCTGTGCCTTCTCTAAGAAATCCTTGCCCACGTTAAGCAATGACCCAATTCTTTCTAGTCCACTTTATTCCTGACCTTGCAGTCCCCAATTCAACCCTCCAAACCAGACCCACCTCACCTCTCAGACTTGTATCAAGGCGGCATGAAGGGACGGACAGCATATGGGCTTTGGAGACAGGTAGACCTGGGTTTAACTCCCTAGTATGCTTAACCTCTCTGTGCACCTGTTTCCAAATCTGGAAAAAAATTATTCATGCTTAAGGTGGGCAGAATAATCACCACCCCTCTCCTGAAAAATGTCCACACCCTAATCCCCAGCACCTGGGAATATGTTATCTTAACATCCTTTGCCAGTTTATATCTGGCAAAAGAGAATTGCAGATGTAATTAAAGTCATAGATCTTAAAATAGGAAGATTATCCTCATTATCCAGGTGGGTAATCTAATTGCATGAGTCCTTAAAAGCAGAGAACTTTCTCTGGTTGGAGTAGGAGAGCTGCGGTGGGAGAGGAGGGAAGGAAAACACAGCAGACAAGGAGCCCAGAGAGATTGCAAGCATGGAAAGGATTTGGGCTGGCTCCACCAACATGCGAGGCCTGAAGAGCAGCTTCTTGGAGCAAAGGGCGGCCCCTGGCTGACGGCAAGCAAGGACATGGGGACCTCAGTCCTTCAACCATAAGGAACTGGATTCTGTCTAGCCTGAAGGACCTTGGGAGTGGATTCTTTCCAGAGCCTCCAGACAAGAGCCTAACTGGCCAACACCTTGATTTCGGACTTGTCAAACCAGTTGAGCCAACCTGAACGTCTGGCCCACAAAACCGTGAGATGATAAATTTGTCTTGTTGTAAGCCTCTAAGTCTGGTAGTTTGTTATGGCAGCAATAGAAAATGAACATGATGCCTTACAGGGATTGTCTCCTCTTCAGGCTGAGCCTCTGTAGCTCAGCCCATGTGTCCATATGTCTCCCCGGGGAGACGTCTCCAGGCTTCTATCAGATCAGGTGAATAAGATTTATTGGGTGAGGGTGGGGTAGGGAATGGAGAGTCAATGTTTAAATTGTGCAGAATTTCTATTTGGGGTGATGGAAGGGTTTTGGTAAAGGATGATGGTGATGGTTGCACAATATTGTGAATGTAATTAACAGCACTTAATTATATATTTGAATGTAATTAAAAGGGAGGGAAATTTTAGTTTATATATGTATTATGAGAATTAAAATTAAAACAAAACAAAACATAGGACTGTACAACACAGTGAACCTTAATTTGAATCATGGGCTATAGTTAATGTTATAGTTACACAAGTGTTCTTTCATTAATTGTAACAACATACCACACTAATGCAAGGTATTAACAATAGGGTGGTATAGGGGAACTCTGTGCTTTATGCCTAATTTTTCCATAAACCTACAATGTCTCAAACAAACAAACAAATAAGTAAATATCCTTGCCCAGACCCCACCCCAGAGCAATCAAGTCTGTGCCTGGGGCCCAGGCATTGGTTTATATATTTTTTAATTCCCTGTGTGCTTCTGGAAGAGAGAGAGAGAGAGAGAGAGAGAGAGAGAGAGAGAGAGAGAGAGAGAGAGAGAGAGAGAGAGAGAGAGACAGAGAGACAGAGAGACAGAGAGACAGAGAGAGAGAGAACCGGGTGAGTACTGGGTGAGTAGAATTTGTAACATCAGGACAAAGAAATAAATGGGACCTATGGTACGGTGGCCTTAAAATTTGGTTGCAAATTCTTCCCATGCTCCTCCCATTGAGAGACGAGGGCTGCATCCTTTCGTCCCCGCGCCATGAATCTGGGCAGGCTGGCGATGTGGTATCGATCCAGCACAGCAGAATTGATGCCATGTGACTTCCAAGACAGAGTCTTAAAGGGCCAGGCAGCTTCCTCCTTATTTGCTGGAAAACTTGTTCCTGGGCTGCTGGAGCTGCCAGGTAATAAGTCCATCACCTAATTAGGCTGCCATGTGTGAAGCCACGTGTAAGGGCTTTGGTCAACAGGTCCAGCTAAACCTGGCCTTTGAGTCATGCCAGCCCCAGGCCCAGCCATGTAAGTGGAGAAGCCTCCAGATGATTCCACTTCCCAGATGCCTTGAGTTCTTCCCAGTAATTCATATTCATATATTCATAGCTGAGGCCCAAGATGCTGGGGCACAAAGACATGCCACCTTTACTGGGCTCTGTCTAAATTTCTGACTCCAGAAATTCATGTACATAATAAATTGATTATTCTGTTAGGCTATTACATTTGGGGTGGCTTGTTATGCAGCAGTAGATAACTAGAACATATGATATCGTTACTTTT
>PVKY010015709.1:0-10059 GCA_004027775.1 Bradypus variegatus | reverse complement strand
TTTTTTTATTCTAGCTATCTATTTTATTTAACTGTGTGTGAGCCCCAAAATTCATCTAAATAAATAAAATTGCTAAAATCATAAATTCTTGTGTCCCAGATCTTCAGCTGCATCACTAAAATGCTATTGGACTCACTTTATTTACTTTATCTCATTGTGTTGATCATTATCATTTTCCAGTGGGAACAGTTGAGAGAAGCTGGATGAAGACAACTGGAGATTATTATTTCTAAGCCTTTGGTAGGCATTTCATGACCGTCTTCCATTTAGAAATCCTCCCAGACCCAGAACTGTTAGAAGAACAAAAGTTTCCAACCCTAATGTGACTGGTAGGGATAAAAATAATCTTAAACTTTTAATTTTCTCTAGATATAGTTTATCAAAATCAGTGCTATATTTCAACTTCTAAGATCAGAATGCTTTTCTTTGAGTGGAAACATGGGAAAGCATGACTCAATATGTTTGCTTTGAAAACTTCATCTAGATTTTCTAATATACTTCAATAGATTTCAGTTATATAACACTCAATCCTGAGATTTAGAAAAGCTTAATATTATATTTTAGCCCTGGTTAGGATGAGTGGGAGATAGGATTGTGTGTGTGCATATCTATACATATTTTTAAATAGAGATATCTGGTGTCCTGTACTTAGATATTGAACATTACTAAATTTCATTAACAGTATTAATATTAAAATTACTAACACCATGTTATATTTATGCAAAATATTGCATTTGCAAAGCTCTTACTCATACCTTTGATGGTTGCAACAACTCTATAAGGCAGGCTGGATAGGAAGACTGCCCCTATTTTTCATAGGAAGCAGGGTGCCTACGTAACCTGTGACTTCTTGCTAAGTTAGGAGCAGCCGTATAATTATGTCACCAGGTGTTTCAGATGTTAAGTAGGAAAGGTGGGTGATGGTGATGGCCAGAACCCACCTCTGATTTTGCATTTAAGCTAGCAATTGCTCTCCTGGAACCTCTAAGGTGGGAGTCAATGAGAAGAAAAAATAATGCAGAGGAGGGATGAGAGGAAAGGAGAATACATGGACCTTTTACCTCTTTCTAGTTCTCAAGTGATCATAAAATGGCCACCACATTGGCCTGGTAATTTAAAGTTAAATTATCTGTTGAATCATAAGACTGTATTATTTCTAAGCTAATTAATTACTTTACATATTGCACACAGTTTTTTTGTTACTCTGTTTTGCTAAGTAAGGAGAGGAGAGAGCTAAAATGAAGCACAGATTTTTTTTCCATGGATTATTATTAGGTTCATTAGGGTATCAAATGTGAAAAGTACTTGAGAGATGACTGGAAATAGTGTCACAGTCAATCACTTAGCCCCAATATTTCAAAATTGCCTGAGCATAAGAATTGCCTGTGGCCCTTATGATAGTAAAGATGTTCAGATTCCACTCCAGATATATGCAATCAGAATCTTTAGGAAAGGAACCAGGGAATTTTTATTTCTGAAGAATACCTCTGATGATCCCAGTTACTCACATCAACCTGTTATTTGGACCCATTTGGAAAAAATTTTTTAACACAGATAAAATATTTACAATGTCCTAAATTAATATGGGAGACATAGGGAAGTCCAAGATATGGCTCTGATATGATTTTTATGTTAAGAATAAAAACATTTGAAAGCATTATAGAACAAGATATACAAAACAGTAATTTAAGATCAGAAAACTGATATGCAGAAACTATAAGAAACTCGAGTAGGGTCACACAGTGAAACTCTGAAATTCTGATCTGGGTCTAACTTTATAGTTTAGGCTCTTCCATTATCCCATAATGCCTTTCCTGCAGGTACTCTCTACCCCTGATGTCTCTTCTCTCTTTTTTGACACCTTTCTTGTGGAATCTTGGTCAGGCTGTGTCATGGTAATTTGTTTACATGTCTACTGATTTGTGGGATTCTCAGGGGGTAGAATGTCTAAGTCATCCTAGTATATCCCACAGTACCTTCCACACACAATAATACATTGTGTGCTTAATAGATACCCATGGGATGTATAAATGCTACGAATGCATGAACCAGTGCTTATAGGGAGACACTGTCTTTGTTAGAATAAAATAAAATTTATTTTTTAGTCACATAGACATTTCTACTACATTTGTTTTAACTTGGAAAGGATTGCATTCAATGTTAAACATTTCTTCCAAAAATTTCAAAGGGTAATGTAATTTATATTAAAGGAATATGCTTTTTTATGTTAAAGTCAGCAAAAATTAAGAATACACTGGCAGTTCCTATGTTGGTACCCAAGTCCATATAGCATTCTCAGTTACAATGATCTTGACCCTCAGTGTCACAAAAAGATTATTCTCTGAATAGGAAAGAAGGAGGGGTGAAAGGGGGAAAAGGATTGAGTGCCAAAGGATACACTGGCATCAGATGTGT
This sequence comes from Bradypus variegatus, assembly GCA_004027775.1. Classification (NCBI taxonomy): domain Eukaryota; kingdom Metazoa; phylum Chordata; class Mammalia; order Pilosa; family Bradypodidae; genus Bradypus; species Bradypus variegatus. The sequence goes on along the minus strand of PVKY010015709.1, from coordinate 7,644 downwards.
CCTTTGATAAAAACAATTTTATATCATGGGAGACCAAAAAAGCTGTACTATATTATAAATTGATCCATTTGTGAAAACAAACAATCTGTGACTTGGCTGTGTGAGTAGATCCACCTTCTGGGTGGTCTAAGAACCTAAGAAAGAGACTCCTCAGCCCCTTCTTGTGAGAAAAAGAAAGTTCACTTACAGATGTGAACATCCAACTTTACTCTCTTGAAATGTTTAGGCCAGTTATCTATGGTATTTAAAATAACAACCCCTTCCTCCCAAATTGAACATCAAAAACATAAATTTTATATGCACAAAATATAGCGCACCTATTCCCTAGAAACTGCTTTCCCACAAATTGTGTGTATAACCACTGATTGCTAAATTTGTTTTTTGAGAATGTCTGGTGCTTGCTTTGCCTTATTTTACTTCTTAGGTTTCTATGATAAAAAGATTTGCCCAGATGATTACCTGGATTGTAAATAATTATGTCCTGTTTACGTGACTTGTACTTTCAATTGTTGGAGATTTACATTTGTCACCCTCCTCCCCTACTCTGGTTGGAGCAGATAACCACTGTCTAGGAGCAATGCAGTCGTCTGCATTTGCAGAATGCGAAGCAGGGAGGGAAGAGTGTAACTTGTAGGAGGACAAAAATTTATTGACTTGAGTCTCATGCATGGGACTTTATTGTGGCTTTAAGTCTAGACATTAGTATTTCGATTCTTGGCATACCTAAGAACTTATCTAAAACATACAAATCTAGCAATAAAACAATTTCCGTTTGTTTTTTATTGTGGAATATTTCTGAGAACACAATCCACATCTATTTATGATAATAAAGTTATGTGAAAAGTGAAGAATTTAGTTAATCATTCATATTGAGTCTCTATTTACAACATATTTGATGTGCTAGGCACTGAGTGGTCTCCAAATTAGAAAGTTTTTGCCCTCAGGGAGTGTGCAATCTGGTGGGATACAGAGGAACTCAAATGCCTGTGGTGCAAGGCATGACATATGTACCCGGGAGGGGATATAAGCCCAAAACTATAGAAATCAAATGGAAGAAATTGTCGTTACCGGGGGAGGGCTTGGGAGGTGGTATTCTAGGGGCTTTCCACAGGCAGAGAGGACACTGGGGTGGGATGGAGGAGAGAATTCTGCGGGAAATACATAGCAAAGACAGGTTAGGGAACCCAGAGGAGTCCAGAGTAGTGGCGCTACAGGTGAGAGGAGGGAAAGGAGAGAGGGAAAGAACATGGAAGAAATGAGGTTGGAAATGTGACTTGGGATAGATGGTGGAAAGAGCCACGATTTCACGCTAAAGACCACAGATTTTATTCTCTATAAACTGGCGATATCACTGAAGGATTTTTAAGAATGGGGGAGATATGAGCAACCTTATATTTTCCAAATAGGGCTGATAAGAATATGCTAGATGAATTGGAGGCGAAAGTCTAGGTTTTGAAGTCCTGAATAGGGACAGTGGTGGGAAAAAATGGTAAGGAAGAGAGAGTCAATAGATATTGGAGACACGGAGTCAATAGGATGAGGTAATGAATTGGATGGCACAAAACACCTCTTTGGAAATATCTAGACAATAAGCAGGATTTTCCACACATGTGGACTTAGGAATGCAGGCTTTACAAATTCACAGAGTCAGAAACTAGAATATAGGTTACCAGGGGCCAGGGCAGGGGGAAGGGAAGGGAGAGTTAATGCTTAAATTGTAGAGCATTTCTATTTGGGTGATGGAAAAGTTTGGGTAATGGATGGTGGTGATAGTAGCACAACATTGTGAATGTAATTAACAGCAACTAATTATATATTTGAATGTGGTAAGAAGGGAAAATTTTAGGCTGTATGTTACTTCAATAAAAAATTTTTAAAAAACCATAGGACTCAACAACACAAACTGTGAACCCTAATGTAAACCATGTACTAGTTAATAGTACAATTATAATATTCTTTCATAAGTTGTAACAAAGGTACCATACTAATGCAAAGTGTTAATAATGGGGGCAGTATATGGGAACTCTATTTTTGGTCTGATTTTTCTGTAAACCTACAATTTCTCTATTAAGGAAAAAAAAAAGAAGGAAAAAAGGAAAAAAGAATGCAGGCTTTGGAGGCACATAGACATGGCATCAAATCCTGTCCCACCACTTACTAACTCTGGGATCATGGGCTGGTTAATAAACCACTTGAAGCTTTGCTATCCTCATCTGCAAAAGGGGAAAATAATTGTATGATTCTCATGGAATTATTATGAGGTTTAAGTGAATTAGTGCATATAAAGGGCTTAGAATAGTGCATGGCAAGCAAAAGAGTATAATAACACATGTACAACATTATTCACTACCTTTTAAAAATTATAAAGTAATAGAATAATTCCCCCATCTAATCACAACACTGATAGTTATTTTTGTGTGACATCCTTTGGTGTTTTTCCAAACAATTTTCAGGATTCTTATAATTTCGATGGAGATATTCTCAATTAGGTGAATATGCGTTCATTTCTTCAACAAGAATCTACTATGTACATTGCTTTGGGTACACTTGGGATACAAAACAGTTTAATTTTACCTGCTCCTGCTCTCCTTAGTTAAAAAATTAATCAAATATAAAGGCATAGTCAAATGAATTTGCCATAATATGGCCTTGTACTGTTACTGAACCAAATGTCAAAATAAGTGATAGAAATTAGTTATGATCAAAATTTTGAAAAACAATTGGCTTTCCAAATGACAATGGTCATTATATCAAATACATTTACCGAAAGCTTCTCCAGTCCAACTCCAGAAATGTAAGCATAATGCTGTAAAATAAACATTGTTTATAAGGTCAACAACTCAAAATTTCAAACATGATTAATCATATCGACTTGTTACATAATAATAGCAAGGTATGACTTCATAAATCCCTTAAAGGATCTTTGTGACAAAATAATTTATTTCTTTAGGATTAAATATAAATCTGATTTAGACTTTGTTGGGACTCAAAGCTTATTTCATTTAATGTAAACAAATTAAAACTAAACTCTAGAAGCTTTAAAATATTTCTTAGTAGAGATAGTGGAAACTTTTTTCTTTCATAAATCCATAAAAGGCATCGCTTGGCCCAGATCACTGCAGGATTTTCTGTTTAATTTACTTAGGAACATTTTTTGGGGTATGTTAAGTGTTCATGTCTCACATAAAAAAACGTGTCAGATATGTTTATATGTTCTTGAAAAATGTAAAACAAAGCTTGAAATGTTCCATCGACTGTGTCTGTATGGCATATGCCTTGAGATATTTTACAAAGGACTTTGGTTCCCAAATCTCATAGATACATACAAATCTATCCAAATTTAAAAGTTTATTACCTTGTTTAAAATCTTTGTGAGTGACTCATATTATAAAGTCAAAATTTATAAAATATTACATAAGCAATAAATAAAGAAAACTAAGGTGAAGTATTCTGAAAGTTTATGCTTTTAAGTTAGGTTTCAAATGTTTTATATGTGATAAGTGAAATACCAATATTCTATTAAGACAAATACTTATGTCAGAAAAAAATCAACTAGACCAAATAATGCGTTAGAACTAAACCTAGAAACTTACTGATAAGTCCCTCAGGTTTCATTTTTACTTTTTTTTCCCAGTTAGTCAATAAAGTGCACTAAGAAAAAGATAGCATTCATATTAAAGTATTATTTCCAGTTATTAGGCTGAGTGGTTACTTTCTATCAGGTAAATTAAACTATGTTTTCTTTGTAGTTTGAGTTATAGTTGATTTCTAAGCCAAGTTCTCAGCGTTGGAAAATATTTATTCAAAATGCCTGGAAACCCTGGGATACAATTAGTAATATTTTCCCTGCCAAAGCCGATATGAGCGGTTCCAATTCAGGTTGTGTGTGAACAGCGCTGCGCTGAAATTTACATCCAGACAAGAAAAAAGCTTAGAGGCATTTCTAGCTGCAAAAAGAAACAGCTGGTGTCAGTCCTTGCGTCTCTCTTTCCTGGGCCCCTATCTCTTTTGTTACTGAAGGAAACAGAGAAGTTACCACAGCCTTAGGAGCTCAGCCTCCCCTGAGCCCAGGGAAATCACGCATCAGTTTACCGCTTCTTGGAAAGTTGCTGGGATCCGAGAGGATGCATAGACCTTTTGAGCTCACGTTGTTAATTCTTCAAGCTGCTCTGTTTCCCCCAAACCGCAGCCTGCCAAGTTGCTGCCACCCGTAGAAGAGTGAGTCCGAAGCTCGGTCCCACCCGTCCAGCCGCCCACCGGGCTCACCTACTACCCTCCTCTCCAAGAACCTCCGCGCCCTCCGCAAAACGCCAGAATCCGCGACTTGCAGCAAAAGCAAGAACGAAAAACACCTACCCTGGTGATGATCAAAGGCTGGTTAAAGTCTATGCCCCCCGAGAGTCTGAACCCCCAGGGCGCAGGGCCCGGCAGGATCACGTTCTGGGGCATGGTGCCTTGTGGCGCGACCTTCCTTCGGCGGGGCGCCTTGGCTCCCAGGGAGTCGGGCGCAGTGAGGGGCGGCCTTGCCCTCGGCGTGTCCCCCAGCGGGACAGCCCGCTCTGCTCCGGGACAGTGTCCTCGCCCGGACCGCAGCCCCCGCGCTTTATCCCCGCTCCGGGGTGACGTCACCGATCTAGCCTCCTCCCCGCCCCTCCCACCGAGGAGAGCTCCAACTTTGGAAGTAAGAGACCGGCCAGACCCGCGGGAGTTAGGACGCGCTGGCTGGGTGCAGCCGCCCAGACCCCTCCAGCGGGCGGGCGGGACTGGAGGAGGCCTCGGGTTACAGCTGCCTTCGCTCCCTTAAAGTAACACCTGTCCTTCTGTTTAACTTCTGCTTGAAGTTCCGCAGCGCACTTCTAGCGAAGTAAAAAGCAGTTGAACCACAGCCTCTGTAGAGGCTTTCAATTAAAATCAAACACGATCATCATCAACAAAATCAGTTCGTTTTGAGCGCGCTGTTACTTACTAGCTGTGTGACCTTGGTTAAATTACTTCGGGTCTTTAGCCTCATTTTCCTCATCTGTACCCACTTAATAGAACCACTGTGAGGATAAAATGAGCCACCTCAGCATGGAGCCCCACACAGCCTAAGTGCTCAATAAATGTTAAGGATTTCTACAATTAAAACATGTGTGTATATTTTGTTATGTATTTATGGACATTGTATAATATACATTAAAGCACTTACAAAGAAATGGAAAAGTGAAAATATCATGCAAACATATACCCAATTCAATGAAGCATCTAGAAGTACATATGACTCAAAATATATTTCGATTTTGATTAGTAATTGTTACCTCCCTCAAACTCAGTCCCCAAATGTACGGACTTAAAGCGGTGCTTGACATGTGGGAGGGGAGTGTAACAGTCACCCAGGAGTTGAGCCTGTCCTGTTTGGAAGCTGCAGTCAAGGTGAGGGTGCTGAGCAGCGTGTGACTAAGGTGGACCAGGAGGACCCCTGAAGAGACTGCACAGAGGAAAAGGAGGGGAACGAGTATTTACTGAGCATCTTGTATGGCCCAGGTGCTATACACATGTGCCTTATATATGTGATCTTAGTTTATTCTCACAAGTCCATCATATTGCTACTATTAATTCCAATTTTTTTTCAGACGAGGAAATAATTTCTGAGATGGTAAGTAGCTTGCAGAAGATCACACAGGTAATAAGTGGTAGAAATGGGGTTGCCATCCCAGAACTGCCTGATTCACTGTCTTCCTGGTAAAGGTATAAAGGTTAGAAGGGTGAGGGTGAGGTTCTCTGTTAGTCTTGATGTGGAATCAAGTATTTCTGGAGCTATACACCAGGACTTTCTGATTCCTAAAGAGATGGAGGAGGAAGGGGGAAGAGGATGAGGAAATACTTAAAAAACCCAAGAGTGAGGATCCTGGATCTCCTCAGTACAGGAGAGCAGAGCTGCAGCATACTGTTACCAGAATGGTCTGTTTGGAAGCACTTTTAAGACTCATGGAGAAAAGAGAAAAGAAGTTTAATAAGCTGTAAGCTCAGAAGACCAGCCTGGGCATAGTGTAAATCACAAAATGAGGTTTGGCACTACTTTTGATCACTGTGGTGGATTGTAAAAAAGTCCCAGGGGATAGGCACCTTCTGGTTTCACACATTTTCCTCTTCTGTTGGAATATCAGGGAAATATACGTCATATATTTTTGTTGATTTTGCCTATTTGAGCTGGCTGCATTATTGCAAAGCACATTTCCTCTGGCAGTTACTGGCTGGGTCTGCATGGTATAAATGTATGTGTACACACACACACACACACACACACACACCTGCACACATACTGGTCAATTAAAAAAATTCAGACAAGTTATTTGGGACTGTGTAATTATAATAATCAATTTATTTATACCTTATGTCATGAGCAGGCTTATATAAACAGTTGATTATATGATTTTTTTTTTTGCTTTTTTACTGGTCATTTTGGCATCATTTAGATGCAGGCAACATCAAAACAACATCTATATAATACCTGAAGATATCTTAAAGTTTTGCAGAGTGGGGAAAGCAGGCTCATGAAATGGGCAGTGTTTCTTAGATCTCTTCTCTGGTTTAGAGCCCCTCACTCTTCACTGCACTCAAATAGCAAAGTGTTCAGAGGTGGCTGTAAAGGTAGATGTGCAAATAGTTATGCAGGAGTATTCTTAGGAAGAAGCAGTGTTCCAATCCTAATTTCTCTTTAGAGGTCCCTGCTTTTGCACTATTCTAGGAAGACGTTCTTTTTTCATGATGCCTGTTCTTTCTTAAAGGAATTACAATCAACTTTGAAATTATTCTCTTTATAATCCCACCAAATATAATTTTTTTGACTCATTTTAAACCACTTCTAAAAAGGTCTTCAACTTTTCCTTTTTAGAAGAGGGCCAATAACGTTTTCCCTTCTCTTCATATAACTGGAAATCTTTTCTGCTAATTTAAACAATCAACCATCTTTCCTGTTTTAATTCTCAGATCTACAACCTTAACTTTGAACTCTCATCTACTTTTGATACTGTTTTTCTAACCACCTACTGGAATATATCCACCAGGACAATTCAGTCTGTAAAAAACCAAGCTTGTCATTTTCTTTACCCGTCTCAAACTGATTTCCTGGTTCCCCCATGGCTTTCCAGTGTCATCATTTCTGTTCATTTTACTACTACTGTTCCAGGCTTCCAGGATGGATGCTATAATTTTTCTCTCATCTTTACTTCCTGTCTGTAATATGTCACCCTTTACTATGGTTTCTTTTATTTATTCATTCATTCATTCATTCAACAAGCATTTACTAAGCATCTACAATATGCCAGGCACTGGAAGTACAAAGACTAATCAAGTCCCTTCCAGTGCTCTAGGAGCCAGCACTATAATAGGGGAGACAGAGGTGTAAAATGTGATCATGTGGTGTGATGAGTGTTGGGACAGCATTTGTACAGTGATGGAATAAAGGATGGAGTAATCAAAGGGGTCTAGGAAAGCTTCCAGAGGAAGGGATGTTAGAGCAGGATCTTGAAAAGTAAGTATGAATTTTCCAGGTGGCTGGGAATTGGGAGGGGAACAGGAGGGAGGATATTCCAGGCAGAGAAAACTGTATAGGATATGCAGTGGCAGGGAGGCAAGAAACAGATGGTAAATTAGGAAATAACA
>PVKY010015708.1:0-10076 GCA_004027775.1 Bradypus variegatus | reverse complement strand
CTTACTATGTGCTTTATATCTCATCAAATCCTCACCACAGTCCTCTTGTTTTCCCCAATTTCTGGATAAGGAATCCATGGCACAGGAAAGTCAGGCAACTTTCCCAAGGTCACACAGCATCTGGAATAAGTGCCAGGATTCAAACGAGGCAGTCGTAGTCCAGAGACCACGCTGTCCTTTAATTCAGCAAATATTATGTTGACCACCCACTAATTATCCAGTGCTGCTTTAGGCACAACAGGGAAGGTGGAAGAATTCTCTGAGTCAGTCTGTGCCCTCAGTGAACTACTCTGGTTGGAAGCCAAGACAAATATATACAGAATAATACAGAATGTCAGGAAACAATACCACGCAGTGCAGCATTGTTTCACAAGGCAATGTGTCCCTTTTGGTTTGGTTGTCAGAAGAATGATCCTCAGGGAAGGTGGCTTTCAGACGACCTCAGAGGATAATGGAAATTTGAGTAAGTTGAGAGAGGAGGAGGAGGGGTGAACAGGAAAGAGGCATTTTATCAGGAAGTGCAGAATGAGGAAAAGCCCAGAAGGAGAATGAGCTTCATACATTCTTCTCTGTGCTGCCTTTGAGTGAGGGGCTCTCACAACCTTCAGCCCACTGTGGGGTATACTGAGCTGGCACCCAGAGCGGACATCACCCATGGATCACAATACTCTTTTCATGAGTCTGAACTTGGCCTCAAAATCCTTTTTGATAAAATGCTCCAGACAGCCATTACTGAATCATCAGAGTTAGCAGGTAATGAAGCATTTTTGCCCTCTCTCTCCTAGGCCTTTATACAGGCCCGTGAGCATGGGTGGGACACAGTGCTTAGGGCCCCAGACCACTGGGGAAATGGCCTCTCTGACCACGAGGACCCTCTCTCCCTCTTCTCTACTCTAGGGTCTTCACTGTGATTCTGGAACAGGTCAACGTCATCCAAAGCAACACAGCCCCGATGAGCAGCAAAGGAGCTGGCCTGGACGTCAAGGCCTTGAGAGCCTTCCGCGTGCTCAGGCCCCTCCGGCTGGTGTCGGGGGTTCCCAGTGAGTGGCGGTGCCTTCATGACAGACCCCCTTCCTCCTCTTCCATCCTGTTCCCTAGTCCCCAGTTCTGGAGCCCCCCTCTGACCCTGGTGTCCCGGAGGCTTCCCAGGCTGTCTGGAGAGGGAGGCCCGTGAGGCCTCGAGGAGAGCCAACCTGTCAGTTCTCCTCCCTGCCCCGCCCACTGCAGGTCTGCAGGTCGTCCTCAACTCCATCTTCAAGGCCATGCTCCCCCTGTTCCACATTGCCCTGCTTGTCCTCTTTATGGTCATCATCTACGCCATAATTGGGCTGGAGCTCTTCAAGGGCAAAATGCACAAGACCTGCTACTTCATTGGGACAGGTGAGCTCCTGGCTGGACTGGGGAGGTGGGAGAGGTCCTTGGGCAACTAGAAATGGGAAGTCACCCCAACCAGTGAAGAAGCACCCGGGCTAGGCCATTGCTTCCCGCACCTGTTGATCTTGGGAATGGGTTTCTCCTGGACAAGGCTCAGCTGGGGGAAGTACAGCCCAGCATGGAAATTGGCAGGGGCCTGTGCCATAGCTTCTTCTGAATACCCCCACCCCCCACCCAACACACACACACACACACACACACACACACACACACACACAAAATGTGGTATCTTTGGGGTTTCTGAATTGAGATGAGGCCTGAGGACAAGCCTGAATTTGTACTTTCCCATGGTCCCCCCAGGACCAGGGCCTACAGAGTAGGGTCTGAACAGGACCTCAAAAAAACACCCAGGAGCTGAGGAGGTTGTCTGTAGTGTTGTCAAAGGTCTGGGTGCACTTGAGCTAAAGCCTTTAAACCAGCAATTCTCAAGCATTTTTGCTTTCAGGACCCCTTTACACTCCTAAAAATTATTGGATGCCAAAAAGCTTTTGTTCATATGGTTTTATCTATTGATATTTACTGTATTAGAAGTAAAAATGGAGGAAATATTGTAATTTTTATTAATTCATTTTAAAAGAATAGTAATGAACCTGTTACCCATGATCATAATAGTTTTATGAAAAATAACTGTATTTCCCCAAACCAAGAAAATTTAGTGAGGAGGGTGACATTGCTTTACATTTTTTGTAAGTCTCCTTAATATCTGGTTTAATAGAAGGACAGTGGGATTCTCATATTTGCTTCACTTCCAATCTGTTGTGATATCACCCATCCTACAGCCTCTGGAAAACTTCACTGTAAGCTTGTTGAAAGAATGGGTAACAGAAAGGCAAATTACTTCTTAGCATTATTATGAAAATGGTTTTGACCAGGCAGACATCTTGGAGGGGTCCAAGGTCCTGCACTTGGAGAACTGCTGCCTTATGGTGTGTCACTTACCTTGGGATCTAAGCAGGAAATTGCACAGGACCCAAGATAGACTTGACCTCTACCAGGACTATCCCTTCCCCTGACAGCCACAGCATCTGAGTCACCCGAACACACAGGAAGGAGAGACCACCTTGTCTTGCAGCATTTCAGGAGACTCCTTTCACTTCATCGTGCTCACTGATAACAAGGGGCAGTCAACGCAAATCCCAAACCCAACTCAAAAGAGTAAACTCTGATAAAGCTTTCAATGGTCACTTTCCTAATCCCCTCCCACTTCAGCTTATTCCTACCACCATAACAACCTATATCCTATAATAAGCATCAGGACAGGTAGGAAGGAAGTTTATATCACAACCTTCAAACCAAATGTGGATGTCTCACTGGGTGTTCCCCTTTCTTGACGAACACTGACCAGCGGTGCTCTAAAGTCTTTCTGGGAGCAGGGCTACCTGACTACATGGTATCAGGGACCCTGCTAAGGACCAGCAATGTCCTCCCCTCCCATCTTCAGGGAGGACATTCCAGTTCTGAGGAGCTAACCTGATCTCTAAACACAAAAGGAGACCATAAAATATCCTAAGAGAAAAGGGGATACAGGACGTCATCAAAATTGCAGGATTTGGGTGACAGTAAAAGCCCCATCCAGGGGAACAAAGAGGAAGGCAGGCTGACCCCTGCCCCTTGAGCTGGATGTCTTGTAGCACTAATCCCAGCACCTTTGAGTATCTCCATGTTAGCCTCTCAGAACTCTCCAGTCAGAGCAGGTGACTGTCCCCACTCCACCCTGTCCAGGCAACTACCTCCTTGTTTAAAGCTCTCTAGGTATAAATGCCACTCACGTCACTCCTGCTTCATAGGTCGCACTTTTGAGGACAATCAGCCTAGATGCAGAGCCCCCGGGGAGGCCCTGGGGCCTGAGACATCACTTCTGCTGCCTGTTGCTATCATTGCCGAATCCTTGGTCCCAAGCATTCACCTGTCTCCACACGGCCGTACAGAACAGTCCTGTGCATTTTCAGCAGTGTGTGCCTTTAGACCTACTGCTCCATTGTTTTAAATGGCTGTTGAGTAGCTCTTCTCTCATTATTCCACCTCCAGACATTGCGGCCACAGTGGAGAATGAGAAGCCCTCGCCCTGCGCCAGGACGGGCTCGGGGCGCCCATGCACCATCAACGGCAGTGAGTGCCGGGGTGGCTGGCCAGGGCCCAACCACGGCATCACCCACTTTGACAACTTTGGCTTCTCCATGCTCACCGTGTACCAGTGCATTACCATGGAGGGATGGACCGACGTCCTTTACTGGGTGGGTCTGGGCCCGTACCTGCCTGAGCCGTCACCCCTCATCCACAGGCTCGTGAGGGGAGTGAGTAGGGAGGGCTCACCAGTCCGCCCAGGAAGCCAGTGACGGGTGCATGACCCCTACAGGTCCTGGGTGTGTGTCTTAGCTCCCTTTGGTCCTCCCATCTGTGCAGGGCCCAAGGAAGGGGGTGAGGGGATGAGGAATGGAAACCTGGAGCTCCGTGGCTTCTGGTCTCAGCTCTTAACTTTTCTCTAAGCCTGATTGTAAGCGATTCATTCCTGATGGCCTAAAATCTCAGACTCTTTAGAGGATGAAAGACACTTTGAGTCTCTCTCCCTGTCTCTGGCAAGCCTGCTTTCCTGTATAAATATCATCAGCTATTGTTTTCCTCACTTTTAAATTAGGATGATAGTACTTAGTAAGGATAATCGTAGGGGGGGATTAACGGAGTTACAACAGTGCATGCCTGGCACATGGTCAATGCTATATAACAGTTAGCTTGTGGGAGCATATTATTTATTTGGTGTTTATTCTGAGCCAGGTCGCATTTCTGATTTAATCCTCCAGCGACGGAAGCCCATGTTCCCATTTTAGGGAACTGATGCTCAGAGAGTTTCGGTAACTTGCCAACGGTTATGGATCTAGTCAGCAGCAGGGCCAAGAATTGAACTCTGATACTTCTAGCTCCAATCCCTGCACTCGTCATCACCACGTGATAATGTCTGGGAGAAAAAAATTGAAAAACTGTCAAATGGGAAAAAATGCCTTTATTTTTCATTGACCTGTAACTGAAATTTATTGTCTCCTTTAATTCCTAATTTATAAAGGGTTAGTATGAATATTTCTTGTAAGCTCATATTAGGGGAGCAAATTATTAAAAATTTCAAGGTACTGTCATGTGTGTTACTTCACCTCCCCATTGGACTAATGAGGAAATTCTTGGAGAGGTTAGGTGACTTGTGTTCAGGAAGCAGTTGGAACCTCAGGACGTGATGTTTTAGTGTTCTGTCTGTTTTAAAATAATTGCTGTAAAGAGACCAATTGGAAATGGCATCCGTGAGGGAGTCACTCAAGGGGGCCAATCGAAGGTGCCCTGGACGGAGGGGAAAATGGGTCAGTCTTGCCTGCGCCAGGCAGACAGTCAGCAAGCCCTGCTTTGGGAGGTCCTTCCAGACCCAGGTCTTAGAAAAGTTCCCCTCACTGAGCTCAGACGGTTTCTCCCCTTGTCCCCCAGGGTCATGGGGAATCTGAGTGTGGGCAGGCTTGAATAGGGGGATGTAAACCCTCAAGCCAGAGGGCAGGACTTACACCTCTATTTGGACCAGGTCAACGATGCCATTGGGAACCAGTGGCCCTGGATCTATTTCGTCACCCTCATTCTGCTGGGATCCTTTTTCATCCTCAACCTGGTGCTGGGTGTCCTGAGCGGGTAAGGAAGTTCAAAGGCAGCTGGAAGGAGAGGAGGGAAGAGGAAAAGGGGAAGGAGGAGGAGAGAAAGGAGAAGAAGGAGGATGATGAAGGGGTGCAGAGGAGGAGAAGAGATGGAAGAGGAGGGGAGAGGAGGAAAAGAAAGGAAGCGGGGAAGAAAGGGGAGGAAAAAGAAGGGGGAAGAGAAAAAAGGGATAAGGGGGAGGAGGGTAAGGAGATGTGGATTAGAACCTCAGGCTCATCTCTGGGTCCCTTTTAGCCCCAACTGGGCCAAAACTGTCTCTCTGGTTAGCAAGGAAGAGATAGAAGATTTGGGCAGTAGTCCCCCATCCCCCTCTGCAATTTTTAATTTTCTTCCCTTTTCCTCCTCAAGCTTCTTCTTGCCCTCCTCCTTTACATTTGCATATGCAGATACTCAGCCTAAGAGGCAGCATAGTCTTCTGATTGAGCACAGACTCGGGCTGGAACACCCAAATTTAAATCCCTGCACTACTGCTCGGTAGCTGTGTGACCTTTGCTAATTGCTTAACCTCTCTGATACTCAGTTTCTTTATCTTCTTTAACTGTCAAATAGGAAATATAAGAATAATTTGACAGTGCATATTTCCTAGAATTGTTGTGAGGACTGAATGAGTTAATAATGCAAAGTACCCGGAAGAGAGTCCAGCACCTAACAAGTGCTGTGTACGAGTGGCCACTATTAATGAGCGGCAGTCTCTCTGGGACAGCCCTGCTGTGGCCCCTCCTCACCAGCCACAGTGAAGAGGCTGGGAGTGACCACAAGCCCCTTTCTCCACTGATATCACCCCACCCTGGAAACTTCACCCAAGGAGCCCATGGAGAGAATTCAGGGGGTCTGTGGACTTGGAAAGGAAAAAAATTGTCTTTATATTTCATTGACCTCTAACTGAAATTTATTGTTTCCTTTAACCACTGTGGATTAGCAGTCTAGTGACTTGTCCCAATAGAAAGCACATGTCATATTAGGGATGTTGCAAATACTATACTCACAAACTACTTTGGAATTATCATAGTTTTTATATCTGCAACTAGATCTTGTTAGTTAATGAGTTAATAAACTAACTCTCTAGTTAATAATACTCTATCACAAACATTTTTTAATCTTTTGATAACTCTATTGTAATATAATTGGTTTCCTTCGTCTTGCTGTGATTCTATTCTGTGCGGTTAAGAACACTGTTCTGAGAAGGGATCTGTAGACTTCACTGGACTACCAGAGGCTCAGTGGTCAAGAGCCTCTGCCTTTTACTCTTTCCTCCCAGGGGACAGGCTCTGGGCAGTGCTGCGGCAGGCTCGGAGGTCTCAGAGCTGATGGCTGGGTGGAGTCTCCCCCTCTCCACTCAGGCCCTGCCGCTGCCCAGGGCTGCCCTCTGCTGATCCGAAGACCCCTTGCTACCCTCAGGGCAGGGAATCAAGCCTCTCCTTCCAACCCTGCCACCTGGTTTCTTTTAGGCCCAAGAGAAGTTCTCCCAGGCCACAGGTCTATAAGCATAATTAAACAAGGGTGCCTTAAAGGGTCTTGGCAGTGAGGACAATTTGAGGATCCAGGGCTGATTTGGTTAGAGCAGTGGCTTGTCATATCTTTAGCCCCCAATGTCCAAAGGTAACCCCAAGACAAGGTAGGATAAAATGAAGTGGGATGAAAAGAAAGAAATGAGAAAGTAGGCCTGAGAGCTACAAGGCATTCTGGAGGATGGGGAAATGTGAGGGGGCAGTGAGAGGGGCTGCCCCTCAGCTGTCTCGAGGGTCACTTGGACATGCCGGAACCAGAAGAAGGGGCACATCCAGCCAGAGCGCTTTCTCCCTGTCCTTGGGAAGCTCAGTCCTTCTCCGACCCCCCTTGTCTCGCCTCCTCCCCTCCCGTTCTCCCCTGTTCCATTTCAGGGAATTCACCAAGGAGAGGGAGAAGGCCAAGTCCAGGGGAACATTCCAGAAGCTCCGGGAGAAGCAGCAGCTGGAGGAGGACCTTCGAGGCTACATGAGCTGGATCACACAGGGCGAGGTTATGGACGTTGAGGACTTGAGAGAAGGTTTGGGCCCAAAGGCTGTCATCAGCATCCCTTCCCACAACATAGAGAGCCACTGCTCATTTAACCCTCCAGCAAGCCTGTGAGGTCCATGGAACAGGTATAATATTGCCATTATGCAGATAAGGCACTTAGAGGGAAGCGACTTGCCCAAAGCCTTCCATCTCCAAATGGTAGAGCCCAGGTGTCCTGACCCTGAGCCCCGGGATCTTCCCATAGCACTGTGCTGCCCCCCCATTAACAGCCCTCCCCTGAAGACGGGGCTTTTTGGCTCTTGGGAATCTGAGTCTCAGGAAAACACAGAAGGATCTGGGTCCCTAGGACCCCTTCTTGCGGATGTCTCCTCATTGTGCCTTTTCCAGGTGTGCCTGGCCCAAGTCTGCAAGCCCAGAGGGGCCCTCAAGTCTGGCTAACTGTCTCCTATCTGCAGGGAAGCTGTTTTTGGACGAAGGTGGCTCCGACACGGAGAGCCTGTATGAAATCGAGGGCCTGAACAAAATCATCAAGTTCGTGTGAGTGTCTACCCCCCTGCCCCGCATGCTCCCAGCCCAAGCTCCCTGAGACCGTGGACTTGGAACCCACTTACCTTCCACTCGGTGGCTTTAGACTTGCTTTCCGACCCCTTAGAAAGGCAGCCTTTCTGAGAAAGGAAGGCCCGTTTTTGCTCCACGGGGTTCTAAAGTGACAGGACCCTCAGGAAACAGGCAATCAGAGAGGGCACCAAGCGGATAACCTGTTTATACCGCACAGTTAGGAAGGAGCCGGGGCCTGCAGGGGGTGGGGGCGTCAGTGTCTGGACAGAGCAGAGTCAGGAGAGGTAATTAATCCCAGAAGCCTCCACAAGGGAAGAAGGAAGGGGTGTGTTGCAAAGAGGAAGGGACAAGGGGACTCTCCTAGTTCTCTCGCTTTTGTCTTAAGAGGCGGGCTTGTTTGTTTGTCTCCTTTTACAAATGCATACATAATTGTGATTTTAAAAGAAAAAAAAATAGAGAAATACGTGAAGGAAAAGGGGAAGGACTCCACTGCCCTTCAAAAAGGTAACCACGGTAATGGTTTGATTTGTATTCCTCCAAGACCCCTCTCTCTCTCTCACACACACACACACACAGAAACACACCAGGGCTTTCATTTTTACATAACGGGGTTATTTATGTTAACGGCTGTCACTACAAAACCTAGAAAATGCCCAGCACATAGGAGGCGTTCCCCAAATATTTGTTGAAAACATGTTATATCCATATTAATTGGTGACTTGCATTCTTCATGTAAAAATATCTATTGAGGGCAACTTGACAGACACATGCACGCACTCCTTCTTTTCATTGGCTTCAAAATATTCCACAGTATGGCTATACCATGATTTGCATAATAAATCTTTCCAATTTTGGGAAATATAAGCAGTACATAGGGAACATCATTGTATACAGACTCTTGTGCATAAGTAGGAACATTTCTGCTGGACAGATTCCTAGAAATGGAATTTTTGAGTCAAAGTGCCTATTGATTTTAAACATTGGTATGTTTAAAAGCCAATTTGCTCTCCACAAAAGTGCTAACTGTGAAAGTGCCCTTTCCCTACACCGTCCCCTCAGCAAATATGATTAATTGGTTAAAGAATTTCCTCCCTAATGGGTAAAACAGTATCTCAATATTGTCTCAGTTAAAATTGCAATGCATGGGGCTCCTACTCTAGGCAAGGCACCATGTTGAGCATTTTGCTTGCATCATCTCTTTTAATGCCCTCCGACGTTGGCATCACAAATATTCTCCTTTGAAAGATGAGGAACTTTGCAAGACTTTAAATCTATCTGGCTCATGCTCTTAGCTCCTCTCCTGTGGCTGGAGGGGTGAGTGGGTGATCAGATCAAGTTGGGCCGGGGTCTGGCTGCAGGTGGCCACAGGATGCGGGCACTTGGAGTGGAGCAGCTATTCCTCTCACCCTCCACTGTCTCCTGCCTGCAGCCGACACTGGAGGCAGTGGAACCGCATCTTCCGCTGGAAGTGCCACGACATGGTGAAGTCCAAGGTCTTCTACTGGTTGGTGATCCTGATCGTTGCCCTCAACACCCTGTCTATCGCCTCAGAGCACCACAACCAGCCCCTCTGGCTAACCCATCTGCAAGGTGAGTTGAGAGCAGAGTGAAGCCAGGAGAGGCCAGAAGTGGCCTGGTGCCAAAGCCAGCCAGTGGCATCACAGGTTTTGCAGCAGAGCTTGATTAGATATTGACATCATTTTCTAGAAATTATAGGCTATCAGTGCCAGGTCATATGGTTTGACCCCTCCTTTTACAGTGGAAGAGCTGACACACCCAACTTTCTTCCTCTTGGCATCATCAGAGGCAATAACAGCAGTATACTGGGACAGCCTCCAGCTGCCCAGGTATCTGGGCAAATAACTCCAGTGAGAGGTCACTAGACAAAAAATAACCAGTAATTTACGACTCAAAGCATCCCGGTTCAAATCCTACTACCAAAAATAGCAGGCGTTCATCAACTATTTATCAAATACATTCTATGTGATAAGCATAGAAAAAGAACTCAGGCTACAGAGAGAATGAATGTACTACTCTTACCTTCAAGGAGCTTACTTAGAGAAAAAGACAGATGTTAATAATTTCAATTCAATATAGAGAGGGCAATGATTGGGGTAAATATAAGGTGCCAAGGGGAGGCTCTCAGGGGAGAAGATGCTGGAGCCCTTAGAGGGTAAGTGGATAGGCCCCAGGCAGCAAAGGGAGGCTAGAATCCCAACAGAAGGAACATCAAGTGGGAAGATATGACATGTAAAAGAGCATTGTGAATTCAGGGAGCCATACAGACTTTGATTTGACTGGAATTTTGCATGTGACTAAGAGAGTGGCAGGAGATGTGTTTGCTCATAGAGGCCTCATGTACTTTAATAAAATATTGGGACTTTCAACTTCAGAGGAAAGTT
>PVKY010015707.1:0-10083 GCA_004027775.1 Bradypus variegatus | reverse complement strand
ATGCTGTGTGAGCAACAACTTAACTTCTCTAGTGTTAAGCCACAGAGATTTTTGTTTTTCATTACAACAGCAAAACCTAAGCTAACCTGACTGGTACACCAACCACCAAAAATCTCATTGGCAACTTTCTCAGACTCAAATTACCAAAGCAAAAAAGCCATTTTAGAGTTTCTGCCCCCCATCCCCCCACCTCAGGCAGGAATTTCAAAGCACTTAGCCAAAAAAAGCCAGCTGTGGGAAATGGGAAATCTGAATCTAGTCTCCTAGGAGGTTCAGAAAGGCTGGAGGCAATGCCTTTTGAAAACAGAGGATCCAGGAAAAGAATTTGCCTTCCTCATACCTACCCACCCTATTTTGATTGTTGACACTGAAATTTGAGATTAATTTTAGAAACTTCAGCTCTTCAATGTACAAATGGGGAAACTGTCAGAAAGGGTAAAGCACTGGTTCAGAATCCCACAAGGCATTACTCGCTACAATTTCCCCACCCATTTCAACCATCTCTGCCTATCATGTTGCTTTTCCACCCAGTTCATTCAGTCATTGTCCATTTCTTTGGAATTTCACAGACTTTCCCATGGCTTGAAAAACTACCTTCAGTCTCATACATGGATTTAAAAACATTTAAAAAACTTTATATTAGTAACAAATACACATCCCAAAATTTCCCATTTTCACCACGTATACAATTCAGTAGTATTTAATATATTCACAATATTGTGCTATCACTGATATACATTACCCCTACTTTTTTATTACCTCAAACAGAAACTACTCAGCCATTAAGCTATAACTTTCTCTTCCCCTTACACATGGACAGGTGGGTAGTGATATTCCCATCACCTCCACTCACCCCTGGTAAACTATAAACACTATCTGTCTCTATGAAGTTTATTTTTTCTAGGTGTTTCATAAAAGCGAAATCATGCAATATTTGTCTGGCTTATTTCATTCAGCATAAATGTCTTCAAGTTTCATTCACCTTGTAGTGCGTGCATCAGACCTTCATTTCTCTTAACAGTAGAATGATATCCCATTGCAACCGTAACTTTTTAAATATAATCTAAAAATGTAAGCAAGCTGGAAATTGTGAATGTAACCTTCAAAGCTGGAAGCGGGCTATGATGAGAGCTCTTAGTCTCACAAAGGAGCAATACGTAAATGTAAATTAGCAATGTGTAAGGGTTCCTATTCCACTTAGTGTTTTTTTTTTTCATAGTAACAACCCTAATGGGTGAGATAATTGAAGTTTTGATTTGCATTTCTCTGATGACCAATGATGTTGAGCATCTTTTCATGTGCTTATTGGCCATTTGTATATCTTCTTTAGAGAAATACCTTTTCAAGTCCTTTGTCAATTTTTTAATTGTGTTATTTGTCTTGTTGTTGAATTGTATAGCAGTGCTTTATATATTCTGGATTTTAAACTCTTATCAGATATATGGTATACAATTATTTTCTCCCTTCCTATAGGTTGTCTTTTTACTTTCTTGAAGTGTCCTTTGACATACACAAGTTTTAAATTTTGATGAAGTCCATTTTGTCTTTTGTCTTTGTTGCCGGTGCTTTTGGTTTCAGAACTAAGAAATCACTACCAAATGCAAGATCATTAATGTTTCCCCCCACCAATGTTTTCTTCTAGGAGTAAAAATGCAATTTCAAAAAATGTTTTTCTTATTACAATAGTTATTAGTGCATACTCATTTTTTAAAAATATATAAGAAAATCAAGAATAGTTTAAAAAATCCCAAATTCCTTTCCACCCATCCCAAGGTAATCACTATTGATATCTTTTACTCTTTAAAATAAAAATGATATATACATCACCAAAATTTTTACTGTATGCATGACATTGTATTTTTTATGGATATATCATAATTTGTTTACCCAATCCCTTTTACTTGGCTATTTAGTCTGTTTTTTTTTAATTACTAGCACTAATTTGATGAACATTATTAATTTAAATAGGCACTTTCTTCATTATCTGCTGAGCACATCCTACAGCAGTGGTTCTGAGGTTTTAATGTACATTAGAATCCCCTAGAGAGTTTATTAAAATAGATTCCTGGGCCGGACCAGTGGAGTTTGGGATCTTTAGGTTTAGAGCGAGGCCTGAGAATCTGCATTTCCTTGAAGTTCCCTGGTGATGCTGACACTTTGCTAACCACCGTTCTAAGAACCTAATAACACTTGTCTCCTTAGTTTCCTTTCTTGTAACAATCTGTAACTGGTCTGGGGAGGGGGAATTTCTTTTGTGGTCTGTCCCATTCATGACTGTAAATCCCTTTCAGCAACATAACTTTCCAAGTATTTCTGGGTCTTATCCTGGTTTTCTAATACACACAGAGATATGCACAAACACTGTTTTTCAAAGTTAGTCTTTTTGTCTACTTTGCTACTCCCAGAAAGCTTAGTAAAGTGAGGGTGGATAAAAGTTCCTTTTCCCAGATACTGTCATTGTTTTCCCTATTCCCACCGCATATGGCCTGGTCTGTCTAGCAAGGTTATTATGATGGATGAAATCTATCCCAGATGGACGGAGCAGAATATTACAGACACTTGTAAACCGTAAAGAGCTATCTACCCAGAAATGAGGAGGCATGAAAATTAAGCTTAGCATTATTTTTTATTTGTAGGGAAGTGGTTCAAAGCCTAGGTTCTGGAGTAAGAACTATTCTTTATGGGCTCTGGTACTTACCAGCTGTGTGACCTTTGGCAAATCGCTTTACATCTCCAAGCCTCGTTTTCCTTATCTGTAAAACTGGGAAAATAATACCTTTGTTGCAAGGATATGGCAAGAACCAGAAATAATATGCAAAGAACAGCTGGAACAGAAACAGCCCTAAACAAATAGTAGCCTATTGTGTTTAGTAAATAATTGTTTTATTATTATTTTATTTGTTTGTTTGTTTGTTTGTTTTTACTGGCCCTTTCTCACCTGCGGGCTCCGAAAAGCACCTATTGCTCCTACAGATCTTTTCTGCCCAGGCTGGAGGTTCCTATCATTTAGAAAGATCCTGTTCACCTGCCTCCCGCCAGCGGCGCCACGCGTCCAGCGGGCTTGGCAGCAGCCCTGCTCTTCGGGTATTTACGGTGCGCGGCCGCCCCAGCTCAGGACTGAAGTCGGCGCTTCCAGGGTCAGTTCAGTTTCAGGATTTTGCCGGCAGCCCCGGCCGGCGGACGCGGAACGGGCAGTGGGGCCGGGACAGCAGGGTCCCCTGGGGGCCCCGGAGTTGGGAAGAGGTGTCCGGGAGCCCCCGGAGGAGGATGGGCTGCAGACACAGCAAGCCGAACTGCTGCAAACCCCCCAAAAAGGTAAAGGGCGCCGGCGGCGAAGTTTGCCTTCGGAGAAGGAGGGAGCGGACCCGCAACGCGGCGAAGGACACTTGGGTGCCCTGGGCGCCTTCGGTGGGCCGAGGACTGCGAGATGCCGGCGCGCAGGCGGGGAAGGCTGAACCAGGCAGCGCTCCTTGCCCCCGGCCCCGGGCTAAGCCACGCCAGGCAGCCGAGTTTACAAACCCGGCCCCCGGCCCGGGAGGGGCAGCTGACCCCGCCTGCCTCCGGTGGGGAAATATATAGTGTCTACGGTTAGTGCCCTCCTCCTTCAGTCTGGGGCTGCTCGCTGTGTGGCCATGGACAAGTGACGTGACCTCTCTGGGCCTTTGGCGTTCCCACCGGTTCAGAAGCTGGTAAACCCTAGGGCTAAGTGGTCCACGGATTTGCAGCATCGGGCATCACCGGAGACCTGTTGGAAATACAGTCTCAGGCTCTGCCCCAGACCTGCTAAAACAGAATCTGCCGTTTACTGGGATGCTGGGGTGATTCCTACAAGCTTTAACGTTTGAGAAGCGCTAGCCTAGGACTTCTTTCAGGCCCCGAAGCCGGGCTCCTGTGGGCTGTTCTGGGGGTAGCTGGGAGGGGCCAAAGAGGGAGGAGGTGTATCGCCTTCCGCTGCCCTTCCCTCCCTTCCTGTCCCTTCCCCAGGGGGACTTAGAGCTGGGTTAGAACCCAGGGGATTGTACTCGGGTTTCTTAGTTGCCTCCTGGGGTCTGACCAGCCCAGAAGGTCAGCCAGGAGGGCAGCCTCCTCAGGGGACAACCTGAGGTCCAGAGAGGGGAAGGGCAGACCCTCAAGTCACAAAGGAAGCTAAGGCAGGTCTGGCCTCCTAGCCCATTTCCCCAGCCAGGTGGGACTAGACGGTCTTACAAACTTTGTGAGCTATCCTCCTCAAGATGAGAGCCCCATATTGTGACAGCATTTAGTCATTTCACATTGAAAGTGAAGCTCTCTCTGCTTCTACTTTCCTGGTGCCTGAGCACAATCTTTTCTGCCTATTGGGTGTCCAGTACTGTCCCTAACCTGGGTGATTCCATTCCCTGTGCTGTGCCTCATCCAGGGCACTGAGTTTTGGTTTAAGCACAGCACCTCCTCCCCTTCCATTGTTCCTCTTTTATTCCTGGTTCAAATAACCCACCAAGCTGTGACCCAGAAACCCTCATGTCTTCCCTGGCTCCAACAGGGAAACTGAGGCTTGGCTCCATCAGTGGAAGCAGGGGGCTGGCCGACAGGGGCAGGGGGAGGGGGGCGGCGGTGATAAACCCCAAGTCTGACCTGAGACATGTAGCCAAGCTGGTAACAGGTGGACATCAATTGTGGATTTAAGTCCTGCCTCTGCCACAGACATTCTGTGTGACCCCAAACCACCCCATGCCCCTCTTGGGGCTTCGGTTTCCCACTTTCTATGGGGGGGGGGATGGGCATGGTTGCTCTCTAAAGATCTGAGAGCCTGTGTCCTCTCCACCTGTGTCAATCTCTCAATCTGCACAGTGGGCCAAGGGTGAATTCCATCTACCCAGAGGAAGGAGGAAACTGGGGGAGGAACCTGCCCCAGGTCTGTCCCCTCTAGAGGCTGGAAGAGAAGATCACAATAAGTCTGGGTCCCCTTACGCCCTCCTGAGAGCCTCGCCAGCTGCTCCTGTCTCTCCCTGGCAAAGCCTGAACTGGACCCCTCTGATCCAAGCTGTGAAGGGCTTGGTAAAATTGGCACAGACTGCCCAAGTCAGAAAGGACCTTGGGTACCATCTGGGCTGAGTCACTCAACATACAGATTGGAAGTGAAGGCCTAGAGAAGGGCAGAGCCTCAACTGAAGTTGCAGAGCAACTTGAAGCAGAACCTAGTTATCCAGTCCCCTAGCTCAGTTTTCTTTCTCTCTACCCCTACCCTGTACTGCCAGTGGCTTCTTTAGGACTTCCAAAGCCTTTTGGCCTAAAAGCCTTCACCCCTGTTGCCTCAGAGCAGCCTGGCATGTCTTCCTTGCCCCAGCAATCCCTAGGCCCTTGCCCCTTTGTAGTAGGATTTACAAGCTGGTTCTGTTTAAAGTTCATGCTTATTTCCATATTTCCAGGCTGTGCTCCTCCCAATGTCAGCCCTTTGGTAGGGGGCAGAGGGGAGCTTCTGAGGATAGGATGTACAAACTGAGCTCAGATGTCAGAAGGATCATGTCATGATAACAGTGACTCACTCTGAGTGGCAGTTTACTGAGTAGTTTCACATCCTTATATTTGCTGAGCCTCAAGAAAGCCCTGAGAGCTAGGCTGAGCTGTGGAATCCTCACCGCTTTGCAGGTGAGGAAACTGAGGCTCAGTGAGGAGTGAAGTGTCCAAAGTCCTATAGCCAGTTGCGTTTGAACCTGGTTTTCTGCAGTCTCCATCCAGTGCTTTAGACAGAGCTCAGAGCAGGTACTCACTAAATATTTGAGCGAATGAATGAGGATTAAATAAGAGCCATGCTTGGGGTTAGCCCAGGGTGCAATGGGGCACCTCTTCCAGCCTCAAGAAATATAGGAAGGCTTCTTGGAGGAGGGGAAATGCCTCAACTAAGTTTTGAAGGTTTGGTAGGCATTACTCAACCAAGGCCAAGGGAACAACCTGCACAAAGGCCAAGTTAGAGAAAGCACAGTATGATGAAGTTCGTAGTGGAGAGTTGGAGGTGATAGGCAGCTAGGAACGAGGCCAGACCTTTCAGTGGGGGCTACCTCTCAAGGTCCTCTAGATTCAAGGATCTGGGGGTTTTCTGAGTTCTGTGGTTTGCCATGCCTGGTGGCCTTAGACTAGCTGTTCTGCACTCTGCTGACCCAACCTGGGGCTAAGTCCCTGCCTTGTTGGGACAAGTTACAATCCTGGTGAATGTGTGAGTGGGGATTCCTGGTAGGCTGGGATGTGGGTGATGAGGAGCCCCCTGGATTGTGGGGCCTTTCCTAGACCCTCTCCTTGGCAGAAACCAAGGCTACTGTGGCTGTGTCTACCAGAATTTGAAAGACAGCTGGGCAGAGGGAAGGGACCAAGGAAACAAACCTTCCATGGGCTTGCCTGTAGGGTAACGTGGGGGTAAGAAGGGGCCTTCCCAGCCAGGTTCAGGAGGGTTTCCATCCCTCTAGACTGTGCCCCTGCCCAATTTCACATCTGTGTGCCAACCCCTGAGCCCCCAGTATCCCCAACAGGCTACCTGTCTCCTGCAGGTAGGGAATGGGGAGGTAGGTGCCAAGCCCCTGTGTGTCTACTGTGATCCCCCTATGATGGCTGAGCTCTGTCCTCAGGGCTGCGGCAGGGCATCAGAGAACCTGTCTCAGCTACTGCCAAAGCTGGGCCTCAGGCAACAGGGACTCAATGAGTCACTCGTTCAGCCGTCGTCTTGAGCACCTCTAGGTGCCGGGCCAGGTGAGAGAGAAAGATAGGGAGAGAGATGCAGAAGTCAATGGCCTGGAGGAGACTGGCTTAGGCATAAATATTTCTGAACTAAGGCCGTAGACTCTAAGGGCATGGGCTTCAGCACTGGGCTCATGTACTTACTTAGCAAACGTTTGCATGTCAACCGTACCAGGCTCTGGGCTGGGTGCTTCTTCAGTCCTGAATCCATCATGTATCCATTAAGTAACCTTGGAAGTGACTTGGCTTCTCCATGCCTCAGTTTCCTTGTCTGTAAGATAATAGCTCCTGTGTCATGGGGTTGTTCTAAGGATTAGACAAAAAGTGTATGTAGTAGAGTCCCTGGCACACTGGCTGGCAGGTGATGTGTGTAATGTCATAGGGAGGCATAGATGAGTTGAATACTAAGGAAATCACTGCTTGGATTGTACCCCAAGGAAATTCAACAGGGATGTGGGAGGCGGGGACATTAATGTCCCTAGGAGGCTGATAGGGTGATGGGGGTTTGGGGGATGGGGACTCAGTCTGGAGACTGCCCAATGCCTCTGAACCTCTGAAGTGACCTCAGGGAGCATGAGGAGCAGCCTTGTTCTCTATTGTTCTAGAAGGCAGACGGGCCGTTGGGTGAGATGCTAAAAGGAGCCATATTTCCACTTCTCATGAGGAAGCAACCAAAAAAGATCTCAAAAGGTAGCAAGTTCCCTGTCACCGGAGGGGTTCATGCAGAGGTCAAATGCAAAAGTGGATGCAAGCATAGGACTAGTAAACATCTTAAGAAACAGATATATTCTGATTATTATAATGTTTGAGGCAAAAATTCAAAATTTGCAAAAGTATAAAGAAATGTAAAAATCACATTAATTGCATCATCATGAGATAGCCACTGTGGACGGTTCAGCGTCGTTCTTTCTACTCTTTTTCCTGTGTATATAATGTTCATGAGTGTGACTAATTTTACGAAATTGGGAATATATTTTAAGTGGTTATATTCTATTTTCTACTTGATATCCTGCTAGGGGCATTTTCTCATGTTAAAGTAGTCCATGGAAACATGATTTTTATGGGCTGCCTGATGTTCTGCAGATGTTCTGTGACTTACTTAACCAGTATGGACACTAGGACACCCCACACTCACTGCTGATGAGCATCCTGGTTTTCCTCCAGCCTAGGGATAATGTGACTCTGAGTTAGTTCAGAGGGGGGAGAAGGGATCAGGAAAGCATCTTGGTTGTTGTTGTTGTTGTTGTTGTTTTTAATTTCTTATTGTAGTGACATATATACAACTCAATTCCCCATTTTAACCACTTTCAAGTATACAATTCAGTAGTATTCATTATATTCACAATATTGTGCTATCATCACAAACATCCATCACCCAAACCTTTTCATCACTCAAACAGAAACTCTGTACCCAGTAAGCATTAACTCCCTCTTCCCCTCACCTCCTGCTTCCTGGTTACCTATGATATACTTCCTGTCTCTACGAATTTGCTTATTCTAAGTATTTTTTATAAGGAAGATCGTATAATAGTTGTCCTTTTGTGTCTAGCTTATTTCACTCAACATGATGTCTTCAAGGGCCATCCATGTTAAAGCATGTGTCAGAATTTCATTTTTATGTCAGAATAATATTCTATTGTTTCTACACATCGCATTTTGTTTGTCCATTCATCTATTGATAGGCACTTGTGAATAATGCTGCTATGATTGCCTGGGTCTTGAAGGGTGCCTTCGGGTCAGATTGTTGTGGTGGGATGAGTGGGGTGTTGTGGGAAGCTCTCCAGCCCAGAAGAAACATGTGATCAAAACACAGCCTACCTCCTCAGTAGGAGCAAGGCAAATCTGACCTTTTAGTTTGGTTTGTCAAGGGTGGGACAGTCAGAGAGTAGGAAAGGGAGTCATCTCGTCCGTCATCATAGAAGTAGCACTGAAACCTCTACCCCAGCATCATGGGGACATGAGCATGTACGTGGCCCCTGGGCTAGTAGTTTTTGCCAAACCCAGAAAATAATGCCCCACCCCTAAATTATCCCAGCTAAAGCCAATACAGGCTTCCATATACAAGGAACTCTGGAAAATCTGTGAAACTGAACACCAGATTTTGGTGTTATAAGAGTCTGCACCCAGCAACCTAGGACCCATTAGTAAAATTCCTAATAATCCTTGTCTTTTAGATACAACTGTTGGTGACATATTTTCTGTATGTGTACTTGTTTTTTAATTCCATCCTTTTCAACTAGGGAAGTTGAATTCCCAGTTGGCTGGTTTACGTCCCCAGAGAGCCTGCTGTGCTCCTTGCCACCTCCCAAAAGTACTTCCATCTTTGCCCTGATCAGGGGTTAAGTTTGGGATGTATGGTGCCCGTCAGCACTTGTGTTTTTGTTGCTGTTGTAAAATAGGAAGAAAAGATAAAACTTCAAATTAATTTCACAGAAGCACATGGATACATTAGTCAAGGTGGTGATAAAGACCAAACTGAACTCCTGGTAGGAAGGGCTTGCCACCTGACATCTCAGTATCCATAGATTATTAGTGAACCACATTCTGAAACCTGCCTGGAAAGAAGCTAGAAGGGATCTCCGTATACAATTCATGGACATTCACATTAAAAAAATAAACTTGGAAAGAGTAGGGATCCCCTATAAAAAGAACAGCCTGGCGATGGCCCTCATTCTGGCTCGGACATCTCAGGGTGCACGTGGGTTTCCATCCTCAAGGCACCTGGTCCTCTCTGTGGCCACGACCCTCAGCACGGTGATCCATCCCTGATGACCAGGGAGAGGGAGACAGGGAGTCCCTGGCAATGGGACTGACGGGAGGAGGGGAGTCTCTCCCGTGACTGCTAGACAGAGAGAAGTAGCCAGAGAAAATCCATCATCCTCAGCAGATCTGAAGCCATCCATTACCTGAAGATGGCCAACCTACTTCTCTTGCCAGGTGAATTTTAAACACTGTAATCCCTAAAAATAGTTTATCTTGTGTCACTTTATTTTCAGAACTGAACCTTCCAGAACATCTAGGCCAATCACCTTAGAATACGTAAAACATCCATCTCACATCCATGCTTTTCCCCCCAGTTAAGTGATGTACAGACTGACCCATATTCATTTGTCCTTCTCCCCAGCAGTCGAGTTCTTTCTCCTTGAGTTGGTATTGAACTTGCAGACCACCTTGCCATTTCTCCACTGCCCCATGCTGCACCACCTCCCCCCTACCCTTTCCATAAGTAAATAGCCCTAACATTTTATCCTCCTCTCAGAAAAGTTGGTATCCTCAGGCTAATCGCTCCCCACACCCACTCCCTCCACTTTGTCACCCATCAGAAATGGCAGCAAGAACCTAATGCCTCCCCTTTGGGAAAAGTAGCTTGACAGGAGA
>PVKY010015706.1:0-10075 GCA_004027775.1 Bradypus variegatus | reverse complement strand
AATTTTTATCACGTTATTTTCATTGTAGTATTTCAAGCAAACAGAGAGGTAGAGATGCTAACGTACCTGACATCCAAGTGCCCCTCATCCAGCTCTGTGGAATTCTGATATTTATCTTTCTCCTGTATGCTTATACATACATATATATGTAACTATGCATTCATTACATGTTTTCAAACTTCATATAAAATGTATCATATGCTATATGTTATATTACAAAGTGATTTTTTTTGCTCAACGTTAAGTTTTTGAGATTTATCTATGTTTATACATGTAGCCTTTTTCACTGCTCTGTAGTATTCCATTTTTTATCCATTCTCATGTTGATGGATATGAAAATTATTACTTCCAGTTTTTCCCAAATATGAGCAATGTTTTAATAAATATTCTTCTATGAGTCTGACGGTTTCTCTAGAAGTCCATCGCAGAGTTGAAGGACATGGACATTTGAAGTTTACTAGACATTGCCAAATTTCTCTTCAAGGTGATTGTACCAATTTATACTCCCACCAGCAGCTATGAGAATTTATATATATCCTTTAACATCTTTGTAAATATTGGTAATATCCCTTTTAAATTGCTGCCAATCTGGTGGGTGTGAAATGGCATCTCATGTAGTTTAAATTTCTATTTCCCTGATTATTAGTGCAGTTGGGCATTTAGATTTCCTTTTCTCTAACTGCCTTTTCACATTCTTTGCATATTTTTCTATTGTATAGATTATATTTTTCCTGTTTGTAGGATTTTTTTTACAAATTACAGATACTAATCTTCTGTCATTTTCTGAGTGGTAAATACCTTCCCCTACTCTTAGTCTTGTCTTCAATTTTGTTTAAGACGTCTTCTTTGAACAGAAATTGTCCTTTTAGGATTTTTTGTGTGTGTGTCCTGTTTAAGAAGCCATTACATGAACGACAGTCATGAAGATCCCTCCATAGTTCTTCTAAAAGTTTTAAAGATTTTCTTTTTAGTTATTATTTTGGAGTGTGGAAATAGGAAACCTAATTTTCTATTTTTCCACATGGATAACCAATTTCCCAACCATCAGTCATGTTTTAAAATTAATTTCGTTCCCCATGTATTTGCAACACCACCTGCTGCATATCCTTCCCAAATCTGTGTGGGTCTCTTCCTGGGCTCTCGGTTCTGCACCACTAGCTAAGTCTAGTTCCTTTACAATATCACCAGGTCTCATTATCTTGGAGGGGAAGCCTGCCTTCTCCCCATCCTCTTGTGTTCTTTTCCAAAATTCTCTAGCTTTTCCATATGATTATTAAAATCAGTTTGTCAAGTTCCATCAAGGAAAAAAAACCTCACTGGGATTTTGATTGAAAATATTTTTAACTTTTTATTTTGAAATGCTTCAAACTTAAAGGAAAATTGCAAAAATAATGCAAACCCCATAGAGAGAACTACAACATACCCCTATCTCCCCCCAGATACACAGATTTTAGCAATGTGCCACATTTGTCATATCATTCTATCTATCCATTTATTAATCTATCTGTCTGTACATCTATCTATGTATCTGTTTATCACTCACTTTTCTGAACACTTGAGTGCTAAGAACAAAGATATTCACTTACATAACCACCTTATCCAGTTCAAGAAATTTAACATTGATATAAAGTTTGCACTGTATATTCTAATTTTTTCATATGTCTCAATAATGTCCTTTTAAACCTTTTCTCCCCCTTTCTTAGACCCCATACAGGATCAAGTACTGAATTTAATTGTCATTGTCTCTTTAGTGGCTCTTTTTTTTAATTCTGAGCAAGTGTATATACAATGTAAACTTTCCCATCTCAACCACTCTCAAGCATGTCATTCAGTAGGATTAATCACACCTTCTATGTTGCAGTAACCCCACCACCTTTCATCCATAAAACTTTCCCATCTCCCCATACAGAAACCCTACACTCATTATGCTATCTCATTCCCCCAGCCCCCACCCCTTGCAACCTACAATCTATTTTCTGTCCCTATGAGCTTGCATGCTCTCCAATATTTTCTTCATAGTTACCATGGGCTTAAAATTTAACATCCAAAATCCATAACAAAATTGTTTGCTTTAATACTAACTAAACTTCAAAAGTATACACAAATTATATTCCTGTACCCCTCCATCTCCCACACCTTTTTGTAGTTCTTGTCACAAATTATATGTTTATACATTATGATCCAAAAACTACTGATTTAGCATTACATTTTATGCTTGTGTCTTTTAGATCTTATAGGAGTAAAAGGTGGAGTTAACTTAACAATGAAAGATACAATAGTACGGTATTTGTATTTATCCATGTTGTGATTCTTACTGGGGATCTTTATTTCTTCATGCAGCATTGATCTATTGTCTATTGTCCTTTCCTTTCAAACCATAGAACTCTCTTTATTATCTCTTGTAGGGCCGGTCTACTGGTGATGAACTCCTTCAGCTTTTGTTTATCTGGGAATGTCTTAATCCCTTCCTTATTTTCTAAAGACAGGATGTAGAATTCTTGGTTGGCAATGTTTTGCTTTCAGCACTTTAAGTATGTCTTCCCAATGCCTTCTTGCCTCTATGGTTTCTGATGAGAAATTGGAACTTGATTTTATTGAAGTTCCCTTTTGTGTGACACGTTGCTTCTCTCTTGCAGCTTTCAGAATTCTGTCTTTTTCTTTGGCATTTGACAATTTAATTATGATATGCCATGGTGTGGGTTTATTTGGGATTATCCTGTTTCACATTTGTTGAGCATGTTAGATGTGTATATTCACATCTTTCATTAAATTAGGGAAGTTTTCAGCCATTATTTATTTGAATATTCTCTCTGCCCCTTTTCTCTGTCTTCTCAAAATGTGTATATTGGCTTGCTTGAAAGTGTCTCACAGGTTCCTCAGGCTCTGTTCACCTTTCCTCATTCTTTCTTCCTTTTGTTCCTCAGACTGGGTAATTTCAATGTTTTATCTTCAAATTCACTGATTCTTTCTTCTTCCAACTCCAACCTGTTGTTGAACCCCTCTAGGGAATTTCAAATTTCTGTTACTGTGGTCTTCAGCTTTGTTGGGTTCCTTTTCATAATTTCCATCTCTCTTTTAATATTCTCTTTGTGTCCATCTATCATTTTCCTCATTTTCTGTAGTTCTTTGCCATGTTTTACTTTAGCCCTTTGAGAATATTTAGGACCATTTTTTTAAAAATCTGTGTATGTTATGCCACAGGTCAGGTCCTTCTCATTGATGGCTTCTAATGCTTTAATTTTCTCCATTGTCTGGGCCATCACATCCTGTTTCTTTGTATGTTTTGTAATCTTTTGTTTAAACTGAACATTTTGATGGTTTAATCTGTTATCACTGGAATTTAGACTCTGAGGCATTGGTTCCTTAGGCTTGTATCCAGCTAGTGTTATGGCAGACCTTTCCTTGAATGCCAGGAGCTGACAAAAAAAGAAAGAAAATATCTTTCCCAGTCTTTGCAGATCAGCCTGGGTCAGTCCTCTCCTTCAGGGCTTATCCACACAATGAGCTTACAGAATACCTCAAGGTCAAAACCTAGAGGACTCCCTGATCATTTCTGCACATGTGTCTTGTCTTGGGAATGCATGTGTGGCCCTAGCAAAAATCACCTCTTCCTCAGGATGTAGTTTCCTCATGGTCATGGGCACTGCACTGTATGTCCTACAGTCAGCAATCCCTTGCCCCAGACAGCAATGACTTAACTACTCTCCCACAGCACTGTGTAGGAGAGCCCTGAGTGGTGCCTTCTACAAACAGGGCAAGCTCTGGGAAAATGAGCCTGGGATAAGTGTCCTGGTTCAATCCCTCTGGCCACCATCAGAGACACTGGCCCAGTTATGCATGCTCCCAATATGTGCATAGGTACTCTTCTCCCTCCGGAACTGGAACCAAGGACCCACACTGTGAGTGTGGCCAGCTCCATGCCGAGCCAGTGAAGAGATGAAAGAGGGGCCAGCCAGGGCACCACAAGACCCTACTGTTTTTACATTGCCTTGTTCTTGATTCAGCAATTGCTCTGTTACTGAAATCCTTTACCCGTTTCCTGGAGCTTTGAGAAAGATGTTCCTTCCAGTTCTGCCTGGTGGTTCAAAGCTTCTGTGGGAGGATGGAGCCCTGAAGCTTCTCACTCTGCCATCTTGATCAGGGTGAGAAGATTTTGATTAAAATTTAATTGAACTTATAGATTATTATTAAACGACAGGGTCCTTTCTGTTGTATCTGAGCCTGAGTCAAGACTGCTTCTTGTCCGGAGCTTTGCTTGCTCATGGACTTAGGAAGCCCCAGTTTACAGGAATTCAAATGCTTCCTCTATTCCCTTTGAAATAGACATTCACCCCTCCTGGGAGTGCTATTGTATGACTTAATGAAGATAGTCCTTTGTCCTAGGCCACTTCCATTTAATTATTTCTTCTATTACATTAGCTGTGTGAAAGCTGTTTCTCTGTCTTCAGAACAAATACTGGAAGGGTGAGCTGGAGACAAGTTTCCTGGTTCAGTGTTTCACTTTCACCTGATCTACTGGCACTGACTTACAGGCACCCCAGTTTGCACATAGGAGTTACTCTGCTCTCTCTGAACAGGTGCCAGGGAGGGTGTGAGGGAGAGTCTAGCAAGGATTCTATAAGCTTTACCTACTGTTTTGCAAGCTACTTTTCCTTGACTTGGCACTTGCCCTATTACTGCAACGCTTTAGCAGTTTTCTGGAGTTTTGAAGATGACTCTTCCAGTTTGGGTTACTTGTTTGAAGATTCTATTGGGGGACAGCAACCCAGAGCATCTTATATCACCATCTTGGTCAATTCAGAAATATTGTTGAATTCACTTATTACTTGTAATAGTTTCTGTAAATTCTTTTTAATTATCTGTGTAGACTATTATAGTCTGCACAAAAGAACACTTGGAGTTCTTCCTTTCTAATTCTTGTATCTCTTATTTCTTTTACTTGTGTTATTGCATAGGCTGGGATAGTCAATGTGGAAAAGAAGTGATGAGAGCAGGTGTGGTTGTCTTATTCCTGATTTTAAAAGAAAGCTTCTGAAATTGTGTTATGTGAGTATGCTGTTTGCTGTTGATTATTGATGGATAAGCTTTATCAGGTTCAGAGAGTTCCCTTCTATTCCCAGTTTGGTAAGAAGTTTTATCATGAATAGATGTGAAATTTTATTAAATGCTTTTTCTGCATCTGTAACGATAATAATAATCATATATTTTCTCCTTTAATATTTTAATGTAGTAGCTCACATAATAAGTTTTCCTATGTTAAAACATTCTTACATTCTGGGACAAACTGCAATCATACACTACTTAGTTCATTTTGCCAGTATTTTATTTATGACTTTTGCATCTAGGTTCTTAAGTGAGTGTATCAGTTGTCTATTGCTGCATAACAATTATCACAAACTGGCTGGTTAAAAACAACAATAAACATTAATTATTTCCCTCAGTTTCTGTGAGACAAGAGTATGGGAGCCACTTAACTGAGTGGTGCTGTTTCAGGGTCTCTCGTGAAGTTGCAGTCATTATGTTGGCCAGTGCTTCAGTCATCTGAAGGCTTGTCTGAGGATCCACTTCTAGGATGGCTCATTCACATGACTGGAAAATTGGTGTCTCAGTTCTTCACCAAGTGGACCTCTCCATCGGACTGCTTGAGTGTATTCATGATATGCAAGCTGACTTCTCCAGAGCAAGCTTTACCCAACAAGGTAAATCAGAAGCTGCAACTGCTTTTCTGAAGAAGCATCAGAAGTCACACACTGTCACTACCGCCATATGCTATTGGACACACAAGCCCTGATTCTGTGTGGGAGCGTACTACACAAGGAAGTGAAATTAGGAGGTGAAGATCATTGGGGACCATCCTGGAAGCTGGCCGCCACAGTGAGATTGGGCTTTAATTTCCTTTTCTTGAACTGACCTTATTTGGTTAGTATCAAGAATATACCAAATTTCTCACTGAGTAGCGCCTAGGGACGCAGGGAGGAAGAAGCGGGGCAGGCGGGGCAGGCGGGGCAGGTGGGGCGGGGGGGCGGGACCTCGAAACTTGCGCCTGCCAGGTCTCTACAGTCAGTTTGTTCAAAGTATATGGAACTTTGAATAGGATGTGAGATATGGTAGGTTTATATAGATTAGAGTGAAATAATGACACATCCCAAAGTAATTTGGGCAGAGAATAAAAACATACATGCAGGGCCCCCCTGAGGAGCTGGGGGAAAATGCAGAAGTGTTGGACCTCCTCACCTGGACTGATGCTGATGTTCTGACAAACATTGAGGACTGACAGTTTGATGTGCTGAGCCCTCTATCATGGGACTTGCCCTTATGAAGCTCTTTACTGCAAAGAAGAGGCTAAACCTGCATATAATTGTACCTAAGAGTCTCCCCCTGAGTGCCTCTTTGTTGCTCAGATGCGGCCCTCTCTCTCTAGCTAAGCCACCTTGGCAGGTGAACTCACTGCCCTACCCCCTATGTGGGACCTGACTGTAAATCTCCCTGGAAACACAGGATATGACTTCCGGGGATGAATCTGGACCTGGCATCATGGGATTGAGAACATCTTCTTGACCAAACGGAGGATGCAAAATGAAACAAAATAAAGTTTCAGTGGCTGAGAAATTTCAAATGAAGCCAAAAGGTCACTCTGGTGGACATTCTTATGCACTATATAGATAATCCTTTTTAGGTTTTAATGTATTGGAATAGCTAGAAGTACCTGAAACTATCAAATTCCAACCCAGTAGCCTTGACTCTTTTTTTTCCCTTTTTTTAAATTGTGATTGTTCATATGCCATACATTTATCCAAAGATCCAAAGTGTACAATCAGTTGCCCCCAGTACCATCATACAGCTGTTCATCCATCATGACAATTAATTTCTGTTCAATTTTTAGAACATTTTCATTACTCCAGAAAAGAAATAAAGGGAACAAAAAAAAAGGAAAAGAAACTCACATTCTTCCATATCCCTAACCAACCCCCTCCATTGTTGACTCAGAGTATTGGTGTAGTACATTTGTTATTGTTTATGAAAGAACGTTGAAATACTACTAACTGTAGTATATAGTTTGCAATAGGTACATACTTTTTCCTATATACCCCTCTATTAATAACTTTTAGTTGTAGTGTCATGTTTGTTCTTGTTCATGAAAGAGATTTCTAATATTTGTACAGTTAATCTCAAACATTGCCCACCACAAGGATTAATGTTTTATACTTTCCCATATTTCAACCTCCAACTTACTTTCTGGTGACAAAAATGACTCTGAGCTTCCCCTTTCCACCAAGTTCATGCACAATTCAGCACTGTTAGTTATTCTCACAATGTGCTACTCTCACCTCTGTTCATTTCCAAATGTTTAAGTTCATCCTAGTTGAACATTCTGCTCATACTAAGCAATCACTCCCCATTCTTTAGCCTCATTCTATATCTTGGTAACTTTTATTTAATGTCGATGAGTTTACATATTATAATTAGTTCCTATCAGTGAGACTCTGCAGTCTTTGTCCTTATGTTTCTGGCTTATTTCACTCAGTATGTTGCCCTCAAGTTTTCATCATCAACCCACTTTTTTAAAGATGGTATTGTTCACACGCCATACATTGTCATAAGTAAACAATTGATGGTTCCCTGTATAGTCACATATTTATGTGTTCACCACCCGCACCACTATCTATATAAGGACATCTACATTTCTTTCAAAAAGCAGGAGGAAGAATCAAAGAAGGTAGAGAGGCAAAATAAAACGAAAAAAGAAAGAAAAAACAGACAAGCAAAAAACATGACAGCTAGGAAGAAGCAAAAGGAAAGATAACCTTAAATCAAAGTAGAAGAAAGAGTCAGACACCACTGTACTGGTTTGTATATATTATGTCCCCCAGAAAAAGCCATGTTCTTTGATGTAATCTTGTGTGAGCAGACATATTAGTGTTGATTAGGTTGTAATCCTTTGAGTGTTTCCGTGGAGATGCACCCCACCCAACTCTGGGTGATGACTCTGGATAATTTCCATGGAGGTGTTACTCCACCGATTCAGGGTGGGTCTAAATTAAATCACTGGGGCCATATAAATGAGCTGGCAAACAGAAGGAACTCAAGGCAGCTGTGAGTGACATTTTGAAGAGGAGCTACAGCCAAGAGGGACACTTTGAAGAATGCACAGGAGCTGAGAAGAGAGAGCAGCTTCAAATGAGAGACAGTTTGAAGATGGCCATTGAAAGCAGACTTTTGCTCCAGAGAAGCTAAGAGAGGACAAACACCCCAAGAGCAACTAAGAGTGACATTTTTGAGGAGCTGAAGCCTAGAGAGGAAAATCCTGGGAGAAAGCCATTTTGAAACCAGAACTTGGAGCAGACACCGCTTACCAGCTAACAGAAGTTTTCCAGACACCATTGCCTATCCTCTAGTGAAGGTACCCAATTGTTGATGTGTTACCTTGGACGCTTTATGGCCTTAAGACTGTAACTGTGTAACCAAATAAAACCCCATTTATAAAAGCCGATCCATTTCTGGTGTTTTGCATTCTGGCAGCCATTAGAAAACTAGAACAACCACCAATGCCAAGAATCTCACTCCCCTTCCCTATGCCCCCCTCTTATCTGCATTTATCTTGGTATATTGCCTTTGTTACATTAAAGGAAGCATAATACAATGATTCTGTTAATTATAGCCTCTAGTTTACATTGATTGTATTTTTCTCCCAATGCCTCCCTATTTTTAACACCTTGAAAGGTTGACATTCATTTGTTCTCCCTCATCTAAAAACACATTTGTACCTTTATCACAATTGTTGAGCCCTCTAGGTTTCACTGAGTTACAAAGTCCCACTTTTTATCTTTCCTCTTTCCTTCTGGTGTCCCACATGCTCCTAACATTCCTCTTTCAACCATACTCACAGTCATCATTGTTCAGTGTACTTACATTGCTATGCTACTATCTCCCAAAATTGTATTCCAAACCTCTCTTTTCCTATCTGTCTTTAGTGTTCCCTTTAGTATTTCCTGGAGAGCAGGTATCTTGTTCACAAATTCTGTCATTGCCTGTTTGAGAATATTTTGAACTCTCCCTCATATTTGAAGGACAGTTTTGCCAGATATAGGATTCTTGGTTGGAGGTTTTTCTCTTTCAATATCTTAAGTATATCACGCCACTTCCTTCTTGCCTCCATGGTTTCTGCTGAGAAATCTGCACATAGTCTTATCAAGCTTCCTTTGTATGTGATGGATCGCTTTTCTCTTGCTGCTTTCAGGATTCTCTCTTTGTCTTTGATGTTTGATAATCTGATTATTAAGTGTCTTGGCATAGGCCTATTCAGATCTATTCTGTTTGGAGTACTCTGCGCTTCTTGGATTTCTAATTTTATGTCTTTCATAAGTGCCCCAGCCGGCGGGGCAAGATTGAACCTGGACCTGAAAGGGGGAGTGAGAATGGGGGGGGCAAGAGATGTGAAGAATAGAGACAAGACAGGATTCTGATCAATTCTCCATTTACTGAGGGAAAATCCAGAGTTTATATAGAGTGTGTGGGGGGGATACAGAAGCGCACGAAAAACTGCAGCTAAGCAATTTACCATTGGTTCTTAGCTGCAACTTAGGCATTTTTTGCTACAGGCTTTAGGAGACAAAGAACATCTCAGCTATTGGCTTAGAAAAGGAAGATTAAGAGAAGAATCTTGGAAAGCCCCAGCAACAGGCTGAAATCACAAATGGCTATTCTACTGGTGGGGCTGGTTTACGGGAAGGCGAAACTAACATCAAAGATAGAACTAAAGCAAGGCCACAGAGATATAGGGGACTGACTTTAGCAAGGCCACAGAGATATGAGCCTGACTTAGCAAGAATTTGACCTTTAATTTTGCTTACGAGGGAGGTGGGGGGCTAGATAGTTATCTTAACTCTGCAGAGGAATTGAAACTTAGCTATGCTTGCAAGAGAGGCAGGGGCCCCTAGTTGCTCTGGCTCCTGGCAGGTCAAGCAGATGCCAAATGCTTCCCACAGGTCCCCCTTTTTAGTTTTATTTTTTGAGAAGAGATCCTGATGGCTGTCCTACGGGGCTGTGCCTGTCTTAGGTTGTCTGTATGGGAGCC
>PVKY010015705.1:0-10076 GCA_004027775.1 Bradypus variegatus | reverse complement strand
GCTGTATCATTCTATCTATTCATTAGTCTATCAGTCCATCCATCTATTCATCTATCAATCTATTTTCTGAACACTTGAGTGTAGGTTGTATGTATTATACTCCTCGAATATGTAATGCTTCCATATACATTTCCTAAGAGCAAGGATGTTCACTCATGTAATCACCTTAGTGCAGTTATCAAGTTCAAGGACTTTAACATTGATATAAAGTTTACAGTCTAAATTTCATTTTTCTTTTCATATGCCCTAATAATGTCCTTTTGGGCCTTTTCTCCTCCTTTACTAGATCCCATCCAAGATCATATATTGCCTTTTACTGTCTGTCTCTTTAGTTGCTCTTTCTTATCTTTTTTTATTGTGGAAACATATATCCAACATAAACATTCCCATCTCAACCACTCCCAAGTATACCATTCAATGGGATTAATCACATTCACAATATCACAGTCCCCTTACCATCTCCAGGTACTAAAATTTTTACCATCTCTACAAACAAAATCCCTCCTCATTTTGCGATAACTCCCCGTTTCCCCTGCCCCCTGCCCCTTGCAACCTGTATTCTAATTTCTGTCCCTTAGTGCTTACGTATTTTCTGATATTTTCTTTGTAGTTACCAGGGGGCTTAAATTCAACATCCAAAATCTCTAACAATCTCATTGCTTTGATACCAACTTAACTTCAATAGTATACACAATCTAGACTCTTATACTCATCCGTCCGCCATCTTTATATAGTTCTTGTCACAGATTACTGGTTTATACAATATGAATCCAAACCACTGATTTCTCATTACATTTTATGCATTTGCCTTTTAGTTCCTATAGGAAGTAAAAAGTAGAATTGAAAACCAAGGATACCATAGAACTGGCATTTCTATTTACCCATGTCATTACCTTCAGTGGAGATCTTTATTTCTTCATGCAGCTTTGATCTATTGTCTATTGTCCTTTCTTTTCAACCTGAGGAACTCTCTTTAGCATCTCTTATAAGACTAGTATACTGATGACAAATTCCCTCAATTTTGGTTTACCTAAGAATATCTTACTCTCTCCCTCATTTTTTAAAAGCAGTTTCATTGAGATATATTCATATACCATACACTCCATCCAAGGTGTACAATCAATGTAATCGTGGGAGTTATACATTCATCACCACAATCAATTTTAGAACATTTTCATTACTCCCCAAAGAAAAACCCCATACCCCTTAGCAGTCACCTCTCAATCCTTCTACCCCCAGCCCTACATAACCACTAATCTAATTCTGTCTCTATAGATTTATTTATATGTAAAGAATACTAAAATATTCCTGTTAACTGTAGTCCATAGTTTGCACAGGTGTATTCTTTCCATATACCACCCTATTATTAACACTTGTACTAGCAGCATACATTTGTAATAGTTCATGAGAGAACATTTCTATATTTGTACTATTCACCACAGGTAATAACATCCACCACAGAGTTCCCTGTGTTACCTAGTCCCAGGTTTTATCCTCTGGCTTTCCTTCTAGTGACATGCATGATACCCCTTTGATCTACATTTACACACCTAATTCACACAGTTATTACACTCACAGTGGTGTGCCACCATCACCACTATCAATTTCCAAGCATTTACAATCAACTTGAATAGAAATTCTACATGACATAAACATTGGCTCCCCATTCTTTACTCCCATTCTATCTCCTGTTAACCTATATTCTAGATTCTAACTTGATGAGTTTGCTTGTTAGCTTAGTTCATATTAGTGAGATCATACAACATTTG
Source organism: Bradypus variegatus (assembly GCA_004027775.1). NCBI lineage: Eukaryota > Metazoa > Chordata > Mammalia > Pilosa > Bradypodidae > Bradypus > Bradypus variegatus. The sequence goes on along the minus strand of PVKY010015705.1, from coordinate 8,307 downwards.
TCCTTTTGTGTCTGGCTTATTTCACAAAACATAGTGTCCTCCAGGTTCATCCATGTTGTTGCATGCATCAGGACTTCATTCCTTCTTACTGCTGAATAATGTTCCATCATATGTGTATACCACATTTTGCTTATCCATTCACCAGTTGATGGACACTTGGGTTGCTTCCATCTTTTGGCAATTACGAATAATGCCACCATGAACATCAATGTGCAAATGTCTGTTCAAGTCCCTGCTTTCAGTTCCTCTGGGTATATACCTAATAGCAGATTTCCGGATCCTATGGCAATTCTATACTTAGCTTCCTGAGGAACTGCCAAACTGTCTTCCACAGCACCAGCAGTGAATGAGTATTCCTATTTCTCCACATCCTCTCCAACACTTGTAGTTTTCTGTTTTTTGTTGTTGTTTTTTTTAATAATGGCCATTCTAATAGGTATGAAATGATACCTATTGTGGTTTTGATTTGTGTTTCCCTAATAAATAGTGATGTTGAGCATCTTTTCATGTGCTTTTTGGCCATTTGTATTTCCTTTTTGGAAAAATGTTTGTTCAAATTTTTTTTGCACATTTTAAAATTGAATTGTTTGTCTTTTTATTGTTGAGTCATAGAATTTCTTTATATAGTCTGGATATTAAACCCTTATCAGATATGTGGTTTCCAAATATTTTCTCCCATTGCGTAGGCTGCCTTTTTACTTTCTTGACAAAGTCCTTTGAAGCACAGAAGTTTTTAATTTTGAGATCCCATTTATCTATTGTTTTCTTTTGTTGCATATGCTACAGGCTTAAAGTCTAAGAAACCATTGCCTACCACAAGATCTTGAAGATGCTTCCTTATATTTCCTCTAGGAGTTTTATGGTCCTGTTTCTTATATTGAGGTCTTTGATCCATTTTGAGTTAATTTTTGTATAAGGTGTTAGGTAGGGTTCCTCTTTCCTTCTTTTGAATAGGAATATCCGGTTCTCCCAGCACCATTTGTTGAAGAGACTAATTCTATCCCAACTGGGTGGATGTGGCAGCCTTGTCAACTATCAATTGGCTATAGATGTGAGGATCTATTTCTGAACTGTCAATTGTATTCCATTGGTCAATACATCTTTTTGCCAGTACCCTGCTGTTTTGACCACTGTATTAAGGCCTTCAACTTACTATTTCTTTCTCAAGATACTTTTAGCTAGTTCTAAATCAATTTGATTAGTGTTTTTCTACCTCTGCAAAGTAAACTGTTGGGATTTTGACTGGTATTGTGTTGAATCTGTAAATCAGTTTGGGTAGAACTGACATCTTGATGACATTTAGTCTTCCAGTCCTTGAACACAGCATGTCCTTCCATTTATTTAGGTCCTCTTTAATTTATTTTCACAATGTTTTGTAGTTTTCTGTGAATAAGTCCTTTACATACTGGGTTAAATTTATTTCTAGATACTTGATTCTTTTGCTTGCTGTGTTAAATGGAATTTTTTTCTTGATTTCCTCTTTAGATTGCTCATTACTAGTGTATAGAAACAGTACTGATTTCTGCATGTTGATCTTGTATCTCACCACTTTGCTGAACTCGTTTATTAGCTCTAGAAGTTTTGTTGTAGATTTTTTGGGACTTTGTATATAGGATCATGTCATCTGCAAATAGTGAAAGTTTTACTTCTTCCTTCTACTGTGGATGCCTTTTATTTCTTTTTCTTGACTAACTGCTCTAGCTAGAACTTCTAGCACAGTGTTGAATAACAGTGATGACAGTGGGCATCCTTCCTTGTCTTGTTCCAGATCTTAGAGGGAAAGCTTTCATTTTTCTCACCATTGACTATGATGTTAGCTGTGGGTTTTTCCTATGTACCATTAATCATCTTGAGGAAGCTCCCTTCTTTTTCTGTATTTTTAAGTGTTTTTATCAGGAGAGTATGCAAGATTTTGTCAAATGCCTTTTCTGCATCAGTTGAGAAGATTATGTGGTTTTTCCCCTTTGATGTTGTTAATATGGTGTATTACATTAACTGATTTTCTTCTGTTGAACCACCCTTGCATACCTGGGATAAAACCCACTTGATCACAATGTATCATTCTTTTGAAGTGTTGTTGGATGCAATTTGCAAGTATTTTGCAACTATGTTCATTAAAGAGATTGGTTTGTAATTTTCTTTACTTGTGATATCTTTATCTATCTTTGGTATTAGGGTCATGTTGACTTCATAGAATGAGTTAGTATTCCCTCTGCTTCAACTTTTTGGAAGAATTTCTGCAGGATTGGTATTAATTCTTCTTGGATGCTTCTTCACTGTGAAGCCATCTGGTCCTGGGCTTTTCTTTGCTGGGAGGTTTTTGATGACTGACTCAATCTCTACTTGTATTTGGTCTGTTGAGGTCTTCTATTTCTTCTAGAGTCAGTGCAGGTTGTTTGTGTGTTTCTAGAAATTTGTCCATTTTATCTAAGTTGTCTAGTTTGTTGGAATACAGTTGCTCATAGTATCTCTTATGATTCTTTTTATTTATGTGGAGCAGTGAGGTCCTCCTCATTTCTGATTTTATTTATTTGCATCTGCTCTCCTTCTTTCTTTGTCATTCTTGCTAAGGATCAATTTTTTTGATCTTCTCAAAGAACCAACTTTTGTTTTGTTTTATTCTTTCTTTTTTTTAGCCTTTAAACAATGATTTTATTACCTTCATTCTGTCATGTTTGATACTAGAAATACACTCATTGAAAACTTTAATGTAGTATTTAAGTGAAGAATTAAGTTTGTGAAGCTTTACAAAATATACCCAATGAATTATATCTTAAATATCTGAACTTTATTTTTCTGTCACAATCAGGCCATTTAAAAAATATTTCGTTTTTAAATTTTTAGGTTATAAAACAGGAACAGTATACAAAGTTTTCTATTATAAAAATTAATATAGTATAGCAACATTCAAAGTACTGAAAAAACTATTTAATGAAAACAATACCTACATCATAGCAACTGATTTCTTTTCTTCTAGGACATGTCTTCAAAATGCATATTTTAATTACTAGTATTTATCTAAACATAGCAGTCTGAGTTTTGAATTCCTAGTCAATATTCCATTATGTTGAAATTAAAATAATGTGAGGTGGGAGGACGTAGGAGAACACAAGTTTCCGATTAACTTCCATTAGGGCAGCAGTATTCTCATTTGTTCCTCATGTCCATGAAGACCAAGAGATAGATGTGAAGGGAGGGAGAGCTGTAGATCTGTCTTCCATCCTAATTTAACCTTCAGGAAATACTCTTTACACAATATGCTTAATTAGAAAAAGAAAATTTGCAAGACAATAAGCTTAAAAAACCAAAGGCTAAGGACACGAACTGCCTGAATTAATCTGGTGGTGATTTTATTTGTTCTGAGCCAGAAGAAGAGAACAAAGCTTCTTCTTGTCTAGATCACATCTTCATAATGGGGCTCATTTCAGTTTAAATCACTCAGTGAGTTAAAAGTACTACAAGCTCTTAGAATGTCAGACATACTAATATTCAAAATAAAGTACAAAAATAAGTCTCAAAATCAAATATAAATGATTTTAAGCTTATCTCTGTCATGCTTCCCTTTAATTAGGACTGACAATATAAAGTTGACTGTAATTTCAAGGACCCTTTAGTATTACTATTATTACTAAGAACCTATGCACTAGGACCTCAAAACGCAATCCAGTAAACACTTTGGATGTGGTTTACTTTTCAATGAAGTATGCAACTGAAGTACTAAATTGATCAAGATTAGTACTTGGAAGTACTAATTGATCAAGTACTTCATCATATGCAAGAAAAAAACCGCATTTTTAATGTTGACTATTTTGGAATTCCAAATACCTTAATACCTTAATTTTATATATTATCTTCAATTCCCAAATGAGTGTTTCTGTTTAAAAAAAAAAAAAGAGTGGAGAGGGTTGTCTCTAGGTTTCTTTTCCTGCTACAGCAAAATAATTCACCAGAAATACTCTAAAGTACAGAAAAGAAAATATCCTCATGTTACTTAACAAAAATATAATATCTTTGTCCCTAATAATGACCCTTTTCGGGTACTTACTCAAGTTCTAAAATAGAAGCTTTTTGTATTACAACAACATTGCTTAATCTTTACTTGTTTTGCTGGTAACTACTCTGTTAAAGTTCAAAAGTTCTGTTTCAGACTTAGGTACCCTCAGAGGCCTTTTATAATGTAAGAAGACTTAATGTGAACATTCAGTCTTTTAAAAATATATAAAAAATTATAGTATTCAAAGTCAACAAATGTTTTCTACTTGGAATTCTACAGTAATTACAGTCATTCCTGTATGTATGAACTCTGAAATGGCCTTAGTTTAAACTTACATCTACATCATAAAACACACATTTTCTACAAAAATACAATATAGGAGATATATCACTTCTTCCCTGAAACAGAAATTTAATATTTGGACAAAAAACTGTAAACTTTTGATAAATATATCAAAATATAACCTTAAAGGCTTAAATTATTTGAGGTTTTGGCAAATGGTGCTCTCTACAGCAGATTTACATTTCTGTAATTTAACACAATAGTATCAACCAATAGGTAACAGTTTCTTTCTCTTACTTTTATATCTGCTACCAGGAGGTGCAAAGTGGATTCCTGCAGGGGACAGTCTGGGTAAATGAAGTCCCTGACTTCCACATGGACTGTGTTCCACAGTCACGCCAGGCATCTGTGCCAGCTGAGCAGGGCTCATCCCCTCTCTCAGGGCCTGAGGAGATTCACAATCTGGCCTCTCATCACAGACACCCAACTTTCAAAAGTGGCCTTGTCAAATCTTCTGTCAGTCTTAAAAAGTTCATAAAGATCTAAACATAATTCTTGCATGAAGTTCATGAATTCATGCCAGAAATACATGGTAGACCCAAGTTTCTTATTTCTTCAGAAAATAGAACTTCTGCTTGAGGAAGCCAAGCCCAGTGAAATGGTATGTTCTCCACTCATCAAGATGTTTAAAAGGAAATGCTAGACCATCGTCAGTTGTGGCTATTTTAATAAGCAATTCTTTATCAGCAACCCAGTTTGTTTCCTTACTGTTAATGTTCTCTCCACCACTCTGCTTTTCATATTTGGTTAACCAATTATCATTCCTCTAGTCTGTATTTCTGATGATGTAATCCAAAATAATTAATCTTTCAAACCATGACTGAAATTGTTTTCTAATATTCTCAGGCAAAGGGTCACCTTCAAATTTCCAGAGCCAAAATTTAGCTTCCTTGTAATCTTCAACAAATAACTGAAAGGTCCAATCTTAGGAGGGAGTCCTATATGATGAAATTTTCTACCTACTTTTGGCACTATCTATAAAGCATACTTTTTGCCTCTTGATTTTGCACAATTGCACTGTAGTTAGACATCTCACTTCACACTGAGAAGCTGAACCACCGTTGTTTTAGGTGTGATGCCCAGATGCAGCTTTTCATCCACTTGGGAAAGAGATCCCTGATTAGGAAGCAGGCAGCCTCTGCCAAAGCAGCAAGGACAGCAGACCTTATGAACACATTTGGTCCATTTTGGATTCAGATGACCATAAGGCTCTTCTGAATGGAGTTTAAACACACCAGTAATTTTCCTCTTAGGATCCTTCCCAAAGTAACTTCCACCTGAACCTTGAGGTGTTCTTTCCAGAAATACTCCAAATTCTATCACGTGCTCTGCTTTCAGTACAGCATCAGCAAATTCTGGATCATCCAAGAAGGAATTCATCTCTGAAGTACTACTAATTACTGAACACAAGAGGGGGTCCTGGCAGGTGGGTGAGGCCCAGGAGATGATCAGGTTCCAGGAGGGGCAGTGGGACGCATCCCCATCCCTGTGGGTGAGCAGCAGTTCCTCGTTACCAACCATGTGAGGGGTGGCCACGTTCTCCTCCATGGCAGTCTCCCCCAGTCTCATGGCACCCCCGGGGCACCTTTCTGTGGCTGGGCCCAGTGATCCATGGCAGCAGCTTCTCCTGCTCCTGGTCCCCCTCCTCCTCTGGGCTCCCGCTGCCCATGGACACCTGCCAGCTGGGTCGGAGGGCTCCGCCATGGCCTCCATTCTGTGCCTCCCGTTCTGGGACTGGCTCGAAGAGGGGAAGGCTAGGGTCTGGCCTCAACGTGGTGGGGGGACCGAAAGAGGAGATGGGGGCGGCTTGGCCAGGTCGAAGCTACATCAGAGGCGCACAGTCCCCTGTTCCAGCTGGTTGCTCAGCCAGGCCTCAGGTCTCTCTATTTTTTTATTCTCTATTTCACTTTATTCTCTATTTCACTTCTGCTTGCTTCAGGATTAGTTTTCTTTTTCTAGTTCCTCCAGGTATGTAGTTAGGTCTCTGATATTAGCTCTTTCTCTTTTTTTTTTTTTCTGTATGTGTTTAGGGCTATAAATTTCCCTCTCACTGCATCCTATAAGTTTTTATGTTATCATCTCATTTTCATTCATTTCGAGTTATTTACTCATTTCTTGTGCAACTTCTAAGTTGACCCACTGATTAAGAGTGTGTTGTTTCACTTCCATGTATTTGTGAATTTTCCAATTCTCTGCCTCTTACTGATTTCCACCTTCATTCCATTATGGTCAGAGAAAGTGATTTGTATAATTTCCGTCTTTTTAAATTTATTGAGACCTGTTTTGTGACCCAACATGTGGTCTATCCTGGAGACTGTTCCATGAGCACTTGAGAAGAATGTATATCCTGCTATTTAGGGGTGCAGTGTTTTGTGTATGTCTGTTGGGCCTAGTTCATTTTATCATTTTATTCATGTTCTCTGTTTCCTTATTGATCCTTTGTCTAGAGGCCCTAAGTATTGATGAGAGTAGTGTATTGAAATCTTCAACTATTATTGTAGAGACATCTTTTTCTCCCTTCAGTTTGCCAGTGTTTGCCTCATGTATTTTGAGGCACCCTGGTTAGGTGCATAAATATTTATGATTGTTATTTCTTTTTGGTGGATTTCTCCTCTTATCAATACATAATGTCCTTCTTTGTCTCATAACAGTTTTGCATTTGAAGTCTATTTTGTCCAGTATTAGTGTAGCTGCCCCAGCTCTTTTTTTGGTTACTGTTTGCATGGAACGTTTTTTTCCAACCTTTCACTTTCAACCTATTTGCATCCTTGGGTCTAAGGTGAGTCTCTTGTAGACAGCATATAGATGGATCATGTTTTTTTATCCATTCCGTCAGTCTTTGTCATTTGATTGGGGGAGTTTAATACATTAACATTCAGTGTTATTACTGTAAAGACAGTGCTTACTTCAACCCTTTTATCCTTTGTTTTCTTTTATATCATATCTTATTTTTGTCTCTCTTTTTACCCTTTTGATTACCCTTACAGATAATCTTCATTTCTACACTGTCCTCCAAGCCTTTCTCTTCTGTCTTTTCCTTTCAGCCTGCAGAACTCCCTTTAGTATTTCTTATAGGGCTGGTCTCTTGTTAACAAGCTCTCTCAGTTTCTGTTTATCTGTGAATATTTTAAGTTCTCCCTCACTTTTGTAGGACAGTTTTGCCAGATAAAGAATTCTGGATTGGCAGTTATTCTCTTCCAGTACCTTAACATATCATGTCACTGCCTTCTCACCTCCATGGTTTCTGATGAGAAATTGGAACTTAGTCTTATTGACCATCCCTTGTATGTGATGAATGGCTTTTGTCTTATTGCTCCCAGGATTCTCTCTTTATCTTTGGCATTTGACATTCTGATTAGTTTGTGTCTTGCAGTATGTCTATTAGGATTTATTCTCTGTGGAGTACACTGAGCTTCTTGGGTATGTATATTCACGTCTTTCATAAGAGTTGGGAAATTTTTGGCCATTATTTCTTCAGCTATTCTTTCTACCCCTTTTCCCTTCACTTCTTCTGGGATACCCATAATGTGTATGTTTGTGTGCTTCATGCCGTCATTCAATTCCCTGAGACCCTGCTCAATTTTTTTCCATTCTTTTCTCTATCTTTTCTTCTGTCTGTGAGATTTTGATTGTCCTATCTTCTAATTTGCTGATCCTTTCTTCTCCCTGTTCAAATCTGTTTATAATTGCTGTATGCCTCTAGTTTATTTTATTTTTAAATACAATTTTACTGAGATATAATCACATAACATACAGTCATTCCAAGCATACAATCAGTTGTTCACCGTATCGTCATATAGTTGTGCATTTATCATCACAAACAATCTTTGAATATTTTCATTACTCCAAAAAATAAAATAAAAATTAAAATAGAAAAGATCATTCAAAATATCCCATTCCCTTCCTCCCCCAATTGTACATTTACTTTTTGTTTCTTTTTTTGAAATAAAAGAAAAAATTTTTCATTAATG